>JABWIB010002707.1:0-13310 GCA_016617825.1 Platyplectrum ornatum | reverse complement strand
GGGGGGGGCGCGATGCTAGTGTTTCTTAGAAGAGCAATTTTACTTCTTGTATAGGAGCAACACAAAAGTAGAGGCAATCAGCTAGCAGTAACTATAACAGCACCAAAATAATAACCGTCCAGGTTGTTCTGTTATAGAATAGGGGGCAGACAGACAAGACGACGACAAGGGGGAAACACACAAGGGAAATAAACTTATGCCAGGTGAGGAACGGAAAACTCCCTTCTTTCTTGTTAGTATTCGCGGTTAATGAGCTCACAATGTGAATCATACCCAGAGTTAAAACATGAGAATAACAGTAGAAGGAGCAACCTATTCCTATTTACTGCAATGATGGCGCGTTATAATGATAACATATTCATTTTTCACAAAAATCAAGACACAGGGTCAGTGCAGGAAGTGGGCTCCCTAAACCTTCATTACCCACAGCCTAACCCCCACCCTTCCTTCTGCAGCCTAAACCCCAACCCTCCCCACAGCCTAACCCCAACCCTTCCCTCTCTACAGCCTAACCCCAACCCTTCCCTCTCTACAGCCTAACCCCCACCCTTCCCTCTCAACAGCCTAACCCCAACCCTTTCCTCTCCGAAGCCTAACTGCAACCCTTCCTCTTCGCAGACTAACCCCAACCTTTCCCTCTCCGCAGCCTAAACCCAACCCTTCCCTCTCTGCAGCATAACCCCAACCCTCCCCTGTCTGCAGCCTGACCCAGCCCTTCCCTCCCCGCAGCCTAACCCCAACCCTCCCCTCTCCACAGCCTGACTACAGCCCTTCCCTCTCCGCAGCATAACTCCAACCCTCCCCTCTCCACAGCCTGACTACAGCCCTTCCCTCTCCGCAGCATAACCCCAACCCTCCATTCCCCAAAGTCTAACCCCAACCCTCCATTCCCCAAAGTCTAACCCCAACCTTCCTCTACCGGCAGCCTAACCCTAACCCTCCATTCCCTGCAAATGCATATGCAACCCCATAAAATATAAAACAGATAGATGAAACTGCACTCACAAAGTATTTGAAATCTAAACAGTAAATGCTTGAGACACGTAGGCTTAGATATATGTTCTTGAAAAACTTTTTTATCCTTTTGATTTTCTGCTTAAATCTGGTGGATTTCATGAAAGTATTCTTAGAGCAAGTTACACACATATATCCACGTATCAGCTTGTGACAGAAATGTTATTCCTGTATAATATAAACTTGTTTAAGTAGAGAAAGACAATGATAAATGCACTAAGTTCACACTAAGCTTAGGCAACCTGGTGCTTGGTATGTACGGTATGAGAAATCAGACTTTAGGCAATCAGTATCCTCTACTCATGTGTACTCCAGCCATAGGCTACCTGCTGGAAAACTTCACGTCCCAGCATGCTCCAACAGCCTAGGCATAGCTTACAGCAAAGCATCATGGGACTTGTAGTTTCCCGGCACCTGGCGCGCTGAAGGCTGCTGACTCTAGGTACCTCAGGCCCATGCGTCCGCAGAGGTGAATGGTATGATGAGATCCAGCTGGAGTTTGTCTGGGAAGAACATGCTATTAATGTGAGGTGTCGGCGGGCTTATGAACATTAGACTTCTGAGAGCTATCTGTGGCGAAGGGGGGCATGCATGGATTCACCCCTTCCAATAGCTTCAGTGGCAAAACATAGGTAAGAGCGCTGTATCACTGTGTAAAGAGAATCCCACAAGAAGAAACATCTCATTAGTCTTATCCAAAGGAATTGGCATCTATCAGGAGAAAAATATATCCCCCCAAAAAACTATATATTCTGCGGGATTATTGTCCCCAAAAATGATTGGTGCTATGCACCATGTTATCTTTCCTAACCTGTCTACCTGTCCCGACATGTTTAGCAGCACTGGGTGCACTTTTATGGGGCCTGGAGGGCAGGAGGGTCCATAGCAGTTGCTCTCAATGGACCAGATTCAGACTTTAGGCACTACTGACTTACTCACGAATTATTTAGGAGTGGGCAAACCAAGTTTATTCCAATGACTGTATTCCCCTCAGCAAAAATATTGGAGATTATCCTCTATAACCTGACACCTAACTACTGTCATTCTTCTCATTATGATAAAAGGAGAATTTCTGTACACTGAATATTCTTGCGTGGAAAGTACTGATTGGTCAGTAAACCTTACAAGTGACAAACGCATCAGGAATACTGAGCACTGATTGGTCAGTAAACCTTACAAGTGACAAACGCATCAGGAATACTGAGCACTGATTGGTCATTAACCAGACGCGTTTCACATATAATAAGCACTGAATGGTCAGTAACCTCCACACATGGTAACTTTCATGTACACTGAGAATTCATTCTTGGTAGTGGTGGTGGGGGGGATAAGTTAAAGGGCAGGGAGGGTAACACTATTGCCAACTCTTTGGGTGAGAGGGTCTAGGATGAAAAAAATAAAAGGACAGTCACATCCTTTAAGTAAGGTGGAAGATACCAATGTTTCATTTTTGGGGATTTCTTTCTCCTTTAAAATAAAAATAAAAGTACACAGGCTCACACTAAGAGATATATACATATTACCGTACAACTGTGTATACACACGTAGGGTCATTGTATGTATACATGGCTATGTATATATCTTAAGCTCCATCATAGCGATATACTGCAGCATCGCTTTCATAATCATAAGACGTTATGTTACATAATACCTAATATATGGTCCTTCTGTGTTTTTATTCACATCTTCTACCCATATAGCTACATAATGTTTTCTTTTGTACCAGGGGTTAAAATACCTGCAGAAAGTGATAGGAGGAACAGAAGAACAGAGAGAGCAGAATATACAGTCTGAAAACACAGGAGAGACTGGCACAGAAAGAGTAAGAACTACATATACCAGCATGCTAAGATAATGCACACAGCTAATATAAAGTAACAAGCACAAACAATACAGAATAATAAAATAAACATAATAAAACAACAGAAGAACTAAGTACCTACATCATGACTTCTGATAAATATATGTGCAATTTGAAATGCGCTAAGGGAGCTCAGTGATACATAAAATTAACATTTTTTTTATTTTTTACATATATTTATATTATACATTTATTCCTATCACATATTTAATTCCACTGAGGTAGCCAAGTCACCCATAACCCCTGATACTGGAACAGCGAAGCAATACGTTATCTGTGGTTCGGGTATTACCCGGCAGCCTTGGAAAAAAATCTACGCTATGCTATGACTGCCTGGGCATTACTGATACCTGGCAAAGCATGTTTTTAGTTTCCGAACAGAAGAGCCAGGCCTATATTATGGAGATAAACAGCAAAATCAGACCTAAAACATAAATGAAATAAATGTGATCACTCTGAATTGTCACCCTCATGTATACATACCAATGGGATGGACCAGGCACTCCTAACCCTAACCTTCACCTTCCATTAACCATCCGCTTCCCTCAGTCTAACTTTCCCTTCTATTAACAATTCCCTTCTCACAGGCTAACCATCACCTTCCCCTTCTATTAACCATCCCTCCCATAGCCTATCCTTCCCCTTCTATTAACCATCCCTCCCATAGCCTATCCTTCCCCTTCTATTAACCATNATGGTTGTATAAGGGTGTTTGTGGTTAGAGAACAGTGTGTTGCTGGTTAGACCAGGGTGTGTTAGTAGGGGGAGGTTGCGTTATGGTTGTATAAGGGTGTTTGTGGAGAGAGGACAGTGTGTTGCTGGTTAGACCAGGGTGTGTTATTAGATGAGGTTTCATTGTGGTTAGATAATTTTGTTTTGTGGATGGAGAACATTGTTACAGGTTAGATGAGGGTATGTTCTGGGTACGTAGGATTGTGTTATTAGATGAGGGTGTGCTACATGTTATAGGGGATATGTGGCTGATTAGATGACAGTATGTTCTGGGTAAGTAAGATTGTGTTATTAGATGAGGGTATGTTCTGGGTAAGTAAGATTGTGTTATTAGATGGAGGTGTGTTCTGGGTAAGTAAGATTGTGTTATTAGATGGAGGTGTGTTCTGGGTACGTAGGATTGTGTTATGAGATGAGGGTGTGCTACATGTTATAGGGAATATGTGGCTGATTAGATGAGGAGTGTGTGTATGTTATAGATGCTGCCCTATATAAGTGCCTGAAATGCAGCTCTGCCAGTGTGTGATCCGTACCCGTGCACTCTGCCTGCTGGGTTTCTTCTCCTCATCTGGAAGCGGTGGCATGGGGTATGGGTATTTCCTGCTGGAGGCAATGGATCCTGTAGATGACGATGGAGACTTGGCAGGTGACAGTGTTCTGGATAAACACAACAACAACACAAAATGATGTAGAGGCTGAACCATAACGTCATCACAGAATAAAGACCTGATTTACAAAACGTCAGACTACAGTAACCAAACATTACTACTCCACGGCTGGATGAATATTATTCACATTTATATATAGAATTGAAAAAATTCATATGATGATTTGACAGCTGTGTATTGAAGATACTTATTTTCAGCGAGATATTACACAAATTGCTGGAAAATGTGAAAAAAGTCACATTTTCCAAATCTCTTCGCTTTATAGAAACCTCTTCATTTGTATATTGAGAACGTTTCTGTTCACTTTTTGTGACTATGAAGGGTCCAGTTTAACCTGTTGTGCAACATTAGGAGACACATATTAGAATGAATAAAACGAGCAATGTATCAGATAAGAATACATAGAGATGACTGAACTCCAAGACCTAAATTTACTAAACTGCGGGATTGGAGAAGTGGGGAGGTTGCCTATAGCAACCAATCAGATTCAAGCTCTCCGATTCATTTTCCATCCTGGAGAATGAGAGCTTGAATCTGATCAGTTGCTATGGGCAACATCCCCACTCTTCCAATCCCGTAGTAAATTTAGGCCCAGGAGAGAGGATTGCCTTTAACATTAAAACATTGATTAAACATTAAACATCATAAACTGTATATTCATCACACACAATGGGAACGTCATCGGATGCCGTTACAGTAAAGATGTTGGAAATGATTTATTATTAGTGTTAGAAATGAAGCGTGCAGAAAGTTATAACACGATTCACAACATACGTTTCATACATGCTGTCATCAATGCAATATGCATTTTAGTCCGAGGTGAGAATAAGCACATAAAGCATGACGATGTCCATAATACGTCTTCCTAATACCAAGTAGGGCTGATTAAATATTGAAATATTAGTGACATTAGTGACATCATGCATGAGAAACAAACCCGCAGAGTGTATAAAATGCCGTCAAATAATAATAAATATGATAGCATTAGATGACAGTATGGAATGAGGATTATTGAGTTTCAGTAAAGCTATGGCCATTCTTGCGATCTGATTGACCATGACCTGAGGAAGGTCTGATCCTCAATGTACGTAACAAATTGCATTGCTATTAGTGGTTGAGGTCTGTTTTGCGAGACATCGGCCGCACATTAATGTGTGTGTCTTGGCCTGTAGAGACTGCTGTGGATCAGGTGGACTTATCTCAACTTTTTTTTATATATATATAAATTCTTTATTTTCAGAGGCTAGACTGGTCTTTTGTTGTTGTGGAGTTGTTACAGAAGTAGGGCAATAAAAATACAGATAATATATGCAGTAATACAACTCGATTGAACGGGAAGTCTTGGATACACCNGTAAAATGAATGTCAGTGTGTGCATGCAGGGAGAATACTTTATTGTTGCATGCTGCACACAGATACTGACCAGCGTTACTGTTACACTGTTATTACACTTGTGCTGGAAACATCATCTCTCACTTGTTATGCTGATTGCAACTAATTAAATTGACCTCCCCTGCAATTCAACATGGTTTTGCCCATGAGTGTAACTCATGATTGTAAGTCATGAGAGTGAAAAGCTGAATCTGGCCCAAAGATTTGGGCATTGTCTCCTTGCTTTGGGGCCTGATCCTGTCACGTTCCCCCGCTGCACACATCTGTATGTCACAGAATTTGGCTACCTGTAATGATGTTAGCAGCACGGCCGGACCTCACATACAGGTGCAGTAAACCTCGGCAATGTTTGCGGTGCTGGAGTGTGTGGTGAATAACACTTCTTTCCCTTGAAACTCATTTTTATGTGACATTCCTGCATCAGCACCTCCTACATCCCAATCAATGCATTGGATCAATAAGTACAAAAGGCCTTTTAGCAGCTACGTATATATGTGTTGCTTTATAAATACCATCTGAACAAAGTGTTTTCATTCTAACATTCCCTCACAATATATCAAAAGGAAGAATTCTGCGATACACACCAGAGAGATATTATAGATATTATCTGAGGTGTAATATTCCTATGGTCTCTTACAATTTGGCGAGTTTAATATAAAATAACCAATTAGGGTTATATATGATAGTAAATTTCATGCACCAATGTAAGCGCTTTGGAAACCACTTCATTTACTTTTCATGGACTTTCACACTTGAAAACGCAATGGATCGGAAGGGTCCTATGAACCCCCACCTATACTGTACATTGTAATACTGAACCTCCCTGTTGGAGGCGTCAGAAGTGTGGATTGAGTTGACTGTGCTCGATGCATAAACAGAGATTTCCCCATCTGATTGCACAAAAACACCCCGAGATGTCAACATCCAAATATATTAAGATTGAGCTTAGCAATGGACAAGGTTTGTGTATTTGGAAAAGTTTTTCTTTAAATCCAATCCCAGCCCAGGACGCTATACTAGAAATAATACATGTACATTGTAACGAGCAGCAGCTTTATATTCACAAACACTATTTAGAAAATATTCATACGACGTCATTCAAAATACACTCCGTCCATGACACATTCTCTTTCATTCGCAGCACTTCACCTATAAGTGATATGACAATGTGTGACAAGGGACACCGTTTGTCGGGACAAATTGGTAGGCTGGTGGGACAGTCCCAAAAGTGGGACTGTCCCACTGCAATGGGGACAGTTTGGAGGTATATGGGTCCCCTGGTGCACATATCACCAGTGCTAACACTTAACTTACCCCTAACAAAATGTGCAAATAGTAGCAGCTCTGGATATGCAATATATGTGACCTGAAAAATGACTCATATTTCTAGAGATTCACACAACTGTATTGTACCAAATCTGTGAAATACAAAGGTCTATAACTTACATGGAGCGTTGGTGAGAACTGAACATGTGAATATGTGACACAGGTTTAGGGCTGGCAGGAAAAACACTGACTGATGGTTGACCAACGAGTAATAAGGAATCATTACGTGAGCTGCTCGTGGAATAGACCGTACTCACTCAGTGGAATTGGAGCGTGGTCTAAATCGCTTCCCCCGTAGTTTTTTTCTGCTGCTGCTTATGTTACCTGAAATAAAAGTATATTATAATACTCACATTTATATAACGACATTTTATAAACGATAAAAATATTTTCATTTAGTACATTCTACAATGGAAATTCATCATCATCATCATCATCATTATTATTATTATTAATACTGTAATGTTTTTGAAGGGAAACATTAGCAGCATAGTTCCTTTCTACTTGTTTTATTATTGAATTCCCATAAAAACCACTTTCATACTCTTTCGTAGATATCAGGGTATATTTACTAAGCAGGGAGATTGCAGTGAAATTCGAATTTGGGGAAGTTGCCCATGGCAACCAATCAGATTTGAGTTCACATTCTCCAGAGNTCACTGCAATCTCCCTGCTTAGTAAATATACCCCATCGTGTATTTTGCTTATTACCCGTCTATCTAGTGATCCAGTCCTCACCTTGCCAGGAATTACTCCTTGGCCGTCCGTTTTCACAGACATCGGAGACGTGTTTGGTGTCTGGGATCCTTTCGCTCCACGAGTGAGACAAACCATTAGATCTAGGAACAGAACAGATGCAACTTAATTCCTGTCATCCATTCCCCTGGCGGTCTCCGCAGGTAAGGACGTTTATATATGCTTCTAGTGCTCGACAAACATCACAAAACAAAGCTTCAGATACGCAACAACATGAACAAATAAGGATAAAGAAAAATAGGGACACAAAACCAACCTATTACCCTATTTATTGTGTATGTGAAACCTAGACACATATAGGCAGCCATTTTGTGGCCTGAGCCACCATACAAAATGGCTGCCACCATGAAAATGTAAAGTAAACAAATCCTTACTACAGTTTTCACAAATAAGCTGACAAATGGATCACATTTACACACATTCTGGTGTAATGTACCTCTCCTAGGATGTAGTAAACATAAAATGAAACATTTTTATTACTGGGTAATTAATATTTACAGTTACAAATAATTATAATGTATACTGTATAATGTATACTAAGGTTTAGCAAATAATATAGCAATATATATATTTGGATAGATTATTTTATTTTGTTTTACATTCCTGTGCAAACAATTTCTGCATAGTCGATTCCCCTGGATTAATTAAGATATTACATGATATATTAACACTTTTAACGCTGTAGAAATTAGAGGAAAATGGGTGTGAGTACCATAAAATGCAGTGTTATATTCTTTAACACTGAGATACATCATATTAATCGGGTACGCTTATTCCATAGACTTTACAATCTACGGAAGCGCTCAACGTTTTATAATCAAGAAGATCGGTATGGTGCCGTAACCAGCCAATCAGAGCTCATCTTGATGCAAGGGTCGCTGTGTGTTTTTTTCCTGTTTAGGTCCACGGGGCCAGGCCGTCATTTCCCGCCACCAATCATAGCACTGCATTTTACGTACAGGTTGACTTATTATAGTTTCTCATGCAAAGGAGAATCCAACCAGTCGTCCAAGTCAGGGAATAGCGTTAACAGCAAATGTCTTCTTTGACTTCAAAGGAGCAGGACGGGTATTAACATCTCTATGGAAATGTATAGTGCCTTAAGGGTTAAGGGTTTTTGAAATGGTTGCATATAATTCAAGTAAATTAAATGTGGGCCAGGCCATATGCGATAGGTGAATTTATATCATTAAAGCATAGCCATTCAATGAATGCGAGGTTCATTGGACTGTGTATAAGGTGCGGGGAAAACTAATGCGTACAACACACAGATACTGCAGCTATTTTGAAGTCAAAGAATGAGATATATCCTACATTACTATTCCACAAAGAAGAAAAGAAAAAGTAATCAAACCTTCTGCAAAATAATGAAATGTTCTGACTAATGGAATAATGTGGGATGGAACAGGCAGATATCTGAAAATGCGACAGAATAGCAGACCTCTTCTTAGAACTAGATGCTGAGTTTGAGCTGACTCCGGGAGGCAAGTCGCTATAAAAAGAGTCGACATCTCCAGCCTTTTTTACATAATCTCCCTGGGGTATTTGTCTAAAGCATAATAGATATTGTAAAGTCAGAAACAAGACAAACGCACATAGAAACGGCACAGACACAAAAGCAATATTAGTTCATAGGAGAAGGACAAGGAGGGGAAAGAGGGGAAACATATGTCACACTTTTATGAACTCGGTAACCTGGGGGCGTCCATTTTGAAAGGTGAGTTAATTTATAATAACGCTTGAAGGGTGTACGGTGCTATTGGCAGGTAGGCAGTACCCTTAAGATATGACATGCGGGTACACGTACCACCTCACCTACATATGGGTACAGCAGACATGTAACTATAGCAGAGCTGCCCACAATGGACCAGATTCAGACTTTAAGCACTACTGACTTACTCACAACTTACTCAAGAGTGGGAAAAACCATGAAGAATTGCAGGGGAGGTAAAATGAATGTCAGTGTGTGCATGCAGGGAGAATACTTTATTGTTGCATGTTGCACACAGATATTGACCAGCGTTACTGTTACACTGTTATTACACTTGTGCTGGAAACATCATCTCTCAACTCTAATACCGTTTGCAAATATTATAAATTTAACTTCCCTGCACTTCAACATGGTTTTGCCCACTCTTGAGTAGTATGTAAAGTCTGAATCTGGTCCAATGAGTTTGTAAACAGCCCTCAGATTTCATTCATGCAGTGCCGAGCACTGTTTTAAGCTGTCCATCTCTAATACCGAGAAAAAAGTAGATTTTCATCTGGCCTCTGAACGATTATCTAAGCAAATTCAGCGTTCAGTTCCAGAGTCTAATGAATGCAACATAACATGTGGGACTGGATCTAGAGTTTGCAAATAAGAGTAGAGCTGGCCATACACTATGCAATAAATTGTTTAAACCAGCTTTAGTCAAGGGTGGGTAAAACCATGTTGAATTGCAGGGGAGTTAAATTTAATTAGTTGCAATCAGTATTAGAGTTGAGAGATGATGTTTCCAGCCCAAGTGTAATAACAGTGTAACAGTAACGCTGGTCAGTATCTGTGTGCAACATGCAACAATAAAGTATTCTCCCTGCATGCAAACACTAACATTAATTTTACCCCCCCTGCAATTCAACATGGTTTTGCCCTGGAGTAACTTTCCTCTCTTATTTTCAAGTCTGGATCTGGTCTATCATCCATTTCCATTATTATCACATGTAAATATTAAATATGTTTCCCTGCAGCATGTAAAATGTAAGTAACCTGTAACTAATGTGAATAGATAGCAAACTACTATAATTCTTTATTAAAGGCAATGTGCATGACCTCAATGGCAAAACTACTGTGGAAGCAGCTGCTTCAGGAGAGAGGGGAACGGAGGCAGCCACCCTCCCTGGTCCAAATATAAAGGCGTTCCAGCTAAGAGCCTCTGAGTGCGGATAGCAAATAATATCTGGGCAGCTGCTGACAGCTTAATGCTGAAGGTGAGAGAAGGTGAGGTGAGGTGCGGCAGAAATGGGAGAGGACAGTGCTGGCAGAGGACAGTGCTAAGCCTGCAGCAAATATGACTGATTAACAGAAATGATATCAGTTATTGATATACATCTTACCATCGAGCTCCAGCCCTGAGACCCTCATTCGTTATACCTACCCCATTTCCAGAACAGATTTTGTTTGTGCTTCCCAAACAAGAGCTAAAATTGAACGGATCGATAGGTAGACATCTGTGCTCCAGACACATCATCCCTGTGCCACATGGCGTGCCATCTTCTACATAACCGAAGTCCGTCTCCTCGTCCAGCTTCACGTGCCCACCACTACGCAGACACAGATTATTAGAGAAATGTACAACGACCACACGTCTCTCACCATTAAATAGAATCCATTTGATAGTTTTTATATTACGGGGCCGATCCTGTATAATGTTTTTCTTGTGCCACATAGAGCTGCACATACAAAGAAGCGAGTTCTACATATCGTAAGAGACTGTAAAAAGTGCCCAGGCTTTTCCTATCTTCAAGGACAATTAAATCAGCCCCTATATTTTTCATGAGGAAATATGAAATATATCAATACAGAAATAAAAACTGCCGTGCCATGTAATATGTTATTACTATTATTAGTTTCCATGGACCCAATCCAGCAATCGAATCCTGGAATTGCTTTGTTAAGAGCTGCACTTTGCACATGCCCTTACTTATGGTGACCACTCTCCCCATGCATACGAGAATCAGCCCTTACTGTACTGTTTATATCCCTCCCCTCGCCCCCCTATATGTATGTACCTCCCTCTCTACACAAATTGCGTAGTATATAGAGAGCTGGCTATGTTGGATCCATGTCCTCTATAAATGAAACTGCTAGAGAGCGCATGAGCGCTTTAGGATGCATTCCTTTTCTGCACCCCCCTGTTCACGTGGAGACATGTGCAGGCGTATGCGAGAGGCTCCCCTGGCATTCCCCTCTCTCGTGTGGAAAAGGCAAGGGTATAGGACTGCTTACGCTCTATACCCCTGCCTTGTGTGAATCAGTGATCCATGTGAAGGCCAACTGCACGAGTATCTCTTCATCCCCGAACTAAATCAGGCTTGTCCAACGTGCAGCCCTCCAGGTGTTGCAAAACTACAATTCCCATCATGCTTTAACTGCTTAGACAGTTTATTCCTGACAAAGCATGCTGGGACTTGTAGTTTTNTATGTGAATTCGTCATGACGATTTTACTGAAAATCGTCAGTGTAGACGTCAGTTTAGTGCAATATCGCCTGCCGAATACCCGTTTTTTCGTCAATGGATATCGTCAGCATTCGTCAGACATTACATATCGTCAATAGAAANNGTCANTTACTGAATACTATACATCACCAGTCACTGACGATTTCAGATCACTGACGAACGCTGACGATATGAAATCTCACCAGAAATCGTCAGTTAGTGAATTCCCCCCCAGTGTAATATAGGAGGACGGGGAAAAAGAACCACATGGCAACAACTGGTGCATGCATGCGCGCTGCCAGTAAATTCCCTCACTAGGGTGCAGAAAGCAATGTATATTAAGAAGATCTGGATCTCTACCATTATTATTATGTAATTAAGTAGTATGTTTACAGTGGATATTTAAAGATATTTAGTAACATATCTAAATGGCAAAATCAAGCACCAAGGTAATCTTACGTCATTTACCTGCAGTTTAGCAGCTTGCCTTGATGTAAAACTGAGGAAGATGTGATAGGTCCATCCAGTTCACCAAGTCTTGGCACACTGGAAATGTCGGTACACAACAGGTAACCACAAAGAACATCCCTGTGTGGAAGAAGAATATATGCATAAAATATGAAGTCATGAAAAGTATATACACAAAATCCAATCAAATGACATCAGTAGATAATGAAACGTGATTTAGAAACACTGACACCTATCATGGGGTGTGAGAGGAGGCAGTACACCCAGCACCCATGGAGACAGAAGAGACAGCGCTGCTGGACGCTGCTTATAAATAATTTTCCAGCAGATGACAGCTTAGAGCTCTCCTGTTGGCCGGCAAAGTCAAGCTGTCAGCTGATGGCAAGTTATTTATAATCAGTTATCAGAACTCATGTGAACAGATACTAAATGTTACTGTCAGTGGCTGCAATGTTGTGGTTCATCAGTATAAAAAGAGAATATTTATAATAACTAATTGAGTGGTTGCTATGGGTTAGCTGGTTGACACACAATGAGCTCTTCTTACTGTTTGCTGCACTGTATCCAGGTGTCCGTGTTCCTGCCACAATTTCCTTTTTCGGTTCCTTCGATATTGAGCTTTTCATAGCAATATCTGTCTGCAGCTGCCACTTCTGAAATGGAATAAATGGTGCATTTACAAGACCTGAGTAGTCTGGAACGCTTGCATTTTAACACCATTGCTTTTATTTCTGTATATACCATTAAAATGTATCATATCTGCAAGAACAACATCACACTGTATCACACTGAAGAACATCATCACACTGTATCACACTGAAGAACAACATCACACTGTATCGCACTGAAGAACAACATCACACTGTATCGCACTGAAGAACAACATCACACTGT
>JABWIB010002706.1:21008-31495 GCA_016617825.1 Platyplectrum ornatum | reverse complement strand
TATCTATCTATCTATCTATCTATCTATCTATCTATCTATCTATCTATCTGTTATCATTAGAAGGCATTGAGAATATGTGATGGTAACTCACAGAAGAAGAATTGCGTACCTACGGAAAAATCGTACTACATCAGGATCAGACCCTAAGTCCGAGCTTTATTATTCCACAGTTCAGCAGCCAATGAATTCTTGGGGATGAACAGCGTGTGTCTTACACATAGTATTGCACAATGGCCATTATTAAAGCATTGCTAATACATTGGAATTTACACAGGCAAATGTTTCCCTGATGTTCATGGGTATTTTTTTTTATCAAGTCGCCAACCCAGCTTACTCCATATCTATCTTTCATGTAAAGTGACACAACTTTGCACATTTAGTACTTAGAGCTTGATACAGACTGAAAGGCTTAAAAACACATTCTGTAGTTGGAAATACCCTGATTTAGCTAGCAAAAAGCATAAGCAACAATAAGCATAATCATGCCTTTAGTGAACTGATTGCAGGACTAAATGCTGCTCCAATGGTCTCATACTAGAACAATCTAAATATGTTTGGGATAACTAGAAGTATATCCTCAATCTAAATCTAGGGTCAAATGCCCTATAGTTGCGCTTCCTTACTTAGCTGTTCTGGATTGGGTCCATTTGTGGGAACATGCCCTTCATTGTATCTCCCATGTGATCACTGGTGGTCTCAAATATGAATTTCTAGTCGGCATTTATGTAGCTCTCTTTCAGTTTTAGGCAAATGTGGATATACGCCAACAAAATCTAGGCGCACATCTTAATCTGTACCAGGCACTTACTGGGGCCACCAAGAGAAATTTTGGGCCCTGGTACAGCAACTTCCAGTGACGGGCTACAGGCTTCTATTTCATACACATAAAAGCAGACCTCACTACAGATCACTCTCAAGAAATATCTCAATCACGGGCCCCCTGTCAGCTCTGGGCCCGGTTAAAGAGTATCCCCCCCCACCTCTCGATGGTCCTGCAAGTGCTACAAAACTTTGTGATGTTGACCCCCCAAGATAGCTTAAGTTAAGTTTAAGATAGTGCTATCTGACAAGGTTTGTGAAAACCCAGGAGCACACATACACTCCATAATACATATACACATATACTGCACCCCATAATACATAGATTTCATGCACAAACACTGCACCCCATAAAAGAAACACACCACACAATGATACATATATCAATACACACAGCTCTCCATAATACATATATAACATACACACACACTGCGCCCCATGATAGACACTTGCACACATTTGTACCTGAAGTCACAGTCTCATAGTATGCGATTTTACCCTCTGTTGAAGGGTGGCACAGCTGGGCAGGCACCCCCCTCAACTGATGCCCCTGCAATGTGCCATCCATATACCCCTGAGTGTCAAACTCCTGAGCTGCTACTGCTAATAGGTTTTGTGCTGGATCTGGGTGTTATAAATATTTTCTCCATATTGTGTGCAGAAAATGTCTGAGCACGCTGCTGGCTTCCAATATGGATCTTAAGATCGGTGCTGGAGGCCTTCTCGATGGCAGGGAGGGTAGGTGTGGTATGTAAATTGTACAGTAAAGGCTAAGCTCAGCCCTTGTGTATAACCTTCATCTATGCTTCAACTCCATTTTCAAAGGGGCGGTGAGGTAGGTACGTTCCTGGTGAGTGGAGACCAGGGAAGTTGAGATTGCTTGGAAACCCGATTTTGGATGTCTGCTGAGTGCCAAGGTCAGACTTTTGACAACATAGGCTTCTGGTTCTGGTTTATCATTACTGACCTGGGCCCGAAACTTGTCACTGTCCTGTCAATTCAGCAATGCCTAAAAATGACATAGGTTCCATTAATTTGTGATATGCATGAGATTTTGTATTTAATCCTAAAGGAAAAATGATTAAACTAGAAATGACTAATTACATTAGAGGCTTTAAACAATACATCCCCATAGCAGCACTGGCCTTGCTCATCATTTTTAGTGCCTGTATATAAGAGTTACCAGTCATACGGCACGTGGATGCTATTCTGAGGTTGGTTTAAGCCACCGCTAATCTCTGATTCAGTCTGTTCACAATACAGTTTTCTACTATTCTAAATCCCGAAATGATCGTTCTCTCTCATTTGAGTCACTTAGGCCTGACCGAAAATGCTGAGGTCTATGATAAGAAAGGATTGTACCAGCCTAAGACAAGTCGCCCTCTGTGCTACCCAGCAGCTAGAACAATATACTACTGAATGAGCACTGTACTGTACATAACACATCTCCCATCTAACAATGATCCTCTGTCCTGAACAAATAAAGCAGCTCCATTCCTGAACTCGCTCTCAGCATAGACCGCAGCTATTTTATCAATAGATGGCACCTCCTAACAGGTCAGATAGCATTACAATAAACTGGATTTCATGTAAACAAGTAAAGCCTGGCTTACTTAGGTGAAGCCTAAAGCTGGGCGCCATAGAACACCAGAGACAAATATAAACATAGGAGCTAGGGATTACTAATCTGATTTTTCATCTGATCAGATAATCGATTGTGGGATTGGGCTGATAATTGTCCTAGTGTGTGGCCAGCTTAAGAATCTTATGGTAGTTATGCATAACCTCCAACTGTACCTATTTAGCGAGTACCAGACTTCAGGGGCGCCACTACTTCTTGCAGCGGGGGGGAGGGGGTGAAAAAATATGTTCACTTGTTGCCCCCCAAAAGAAAAAAAAGGACCATACTGTTGAACTTTGCAAAAGAACAGCAGACGCCAATGTAACAAATCTGAGCAATGTCACTGTATGGCGCCTGCTGTAAGAACAACAGGAGCCGTGTCCGTGTAAGGTAAGTGTCTTGTTGCTATCTGATAGAAGCACAGGGAGTTCTTATATTTTTGCGGATAAAAAGGACTGCGCTGACCGAGAATCTCAAGCACCGCCCCTTTGGTGGACATCCTTCCCAAGCGTACCGCGTTTTTTACTCGCAGAGGGTAAATATGCTATGAGGTCTGGAGGTGAGGGATGCCTGAGGAAGTGGAACCCCGGCTTGCACTCACTGAACTCTAAGCAATCTGTCAACGTTGAGTGCTGTTTAATAAATGACAATACATTTTTAGCAGCAGAAAGTGAGTACTCAATGCTGTTGTCTGCTCATGCGCCCCTACAATGGATGTGCACCATCACCCCGCTCATTCACACTCAGGTCTCGCATTCATGTTAAGGATTCGAATCTTTGAATCACACCATTTAGCGAACTACTCCATAACGCTTTTCCATGGACCAGATCCAGACTTAAGAGGTTTACGCCATCTACGCATACGAAACTTGAGTTCGGGGGGGGGTCTTCTTATTAGCATGCCTAATTAAGCCAGCAGGGCAGGGGTAAAACTTTAGCGCATAGGATTTTACTATAGACCAGGGCCGGACTGGGGTTAGAAATCAGCCCTGGCATTTAATGCACACAGGCCCACCTAAAGCTATCCACCAATCAGACTGCTGATAGTTATCCTCTTTTTTTTTTTCTAGCCGGCAGCCAGTCAGTGAATGGCTGTCAGCACAGTGACTGGTGGATGGCTGAAGCTCTCCNGCAGCACATGGTAGTGGCCCATCACTCCAGTGGCCCATCTGGCATTTGCCAGAAGTGCCAGTCCGGCCCTGCTGTAGACTACTGGACACTTAAGTGTCCAGAAGCCTGTAGGAGTTAGGGGAGGGTGAAGAGAGTGAACACCCCTCTTTTGCACGTATACACATATGTGCTTGCGAACATAGCTAGCACGCAAGTTTCGATCTGATCCATAATCACACAAAATTCTGATTTCTGGACCCGGTACATTATCAATAAATTTTTTTTTCTATACACTTTAAAAATGATAAAAAGCCTCAGCACAGAAAGGGAGGACACATAATAAGTTGGTAATAGCATTAGTCCACTTTTAATGAAACCGTGAGTCAGCAGCTGGCATCAGTTTTGCATTTTCTAAACATCCCCTCATATCCTGAGACCAGAAGAAAATTTGGAAGACAGAGGAAAAAAAAAAAGAGGACAGGGAAAAATCCAGCAGAATTGAAAACAGACTCTCAGTCACCCTCACACAGAGGGGAGAACAGGAGGAGGGAAGGACACAGAGGGAAACACCAGCAAGAGGGACCGTGGAAGCGGAGAGCAGGACAGACGGACACAGAGGACACAACTCACCAGAACTGTCCCCTAAAGGAGACTTCATTACAGCTACAGAAGACTGAGAAGAGAGAAGTGTCATTGTCTATCTACTGAAACATCCCGATCCCTAACTCATTTTCCAGCTCTGCCCAGTGACACAATGAGGACGGGGGTGGGGGGGGAAAGTTCTGCATAACTTTTAGAAGTTTAAGATGCTGATGTGGTATGTGGCTGCCTTCAACCTCCAAAACCTTTTCTGCTAACATCTTGGCAAAGCGCTTTATTCTTTTTATTTTTTGCCTTCCTCCTGGATCTTTCCCCCATTAAATCCAATGGAAAAGTTTCTGAGACATTCCAACATTTGAGGGAAGAGGAAAAAAAAGTAGCTGCGAGAACTCGAAAAAGCAAAACAAGACAGAAAAGCGAAGGAACAAGTTATCTCCAGGAGAGAGCGGCGGCGGCATCGCAAGGTAAGTGCAATTATATATGTGACATAAAGGCTTTCAGGTCTCTCGTATGTGACAGAGCACGTAACTTGGCAGTGCCTTCCATCCTGTCAAAGTGAAAATGAAATGAAATGCAAGTTGTTCCTTTCATAGCCTGTCACACAGTCTTCTGCTTACTTGTATATTCCATGCACTCCCTCGGAGTATCAGCACCAGAGGATTGGGACCCTGGTGATGGTGGTCGTCTGCATATATTTAACTTATATACATGAACAAAAATACAATACAAATCCCAGAGATTAGAAACAATGGAGGAAACATTGGCTGCGCTCCCGATTAATGTCGCAGCGTGTTTAATATGTGGCTTGTCCTTAAAGGAACGTTGTGTTGCAAGAAATTTTTTTGGCAGTTACAGTTTTGGTTTTGTATTTTTGTTTTAAGGAATGTAAGAAGCAGAAAGCTGGTATATCACTATGGATAAGGAGGCTGATGGAGGCTGATACTGCACCTAGGGAGAGAGGAGGCTGATATACCATATCACTAAGGGAGAGAAGAGGCTAATATACCACTAATAGAGAGGAGGCTAATATACCATATCACTAAGGGAGAGAGGAGGCTAATATACCACTAATAGAGAGGAGGCTAATATACCATATCACTAAGGGAGAGAGGAGGCTAATATAGCACTAAGAGAGGAGATTAATATACCATATCACTAAGGGAGAGAGGAGGCTGATATACCACTAAGAGAGAGGAGGCTAATACACCATATCACTAAGGGAGAGAAGAGGCTGATATACTACTAAGAGAGAGGAGGCTAATATACCATATCACTAAGGGAGAGAAGAGGCTGATATACTACTAAGAGAGAGGAGGCTAATATACCATATCACTAAGGGAGAGAGGAGGCTGATATACTACTGATAGAGAGGAGGCTGCTATACCATATCACTAAGGGAGAGAAGAGGCTAATATACCATACCACTAAGGGAGAGAGGAGGCTGATATAATACTAAAAGAGAGGAGGCTAATATACCATATCACTAAGGGAGAGAGGTGGCTGATATAAATTGTGTAAATCCAACTCTGAATTAGCATATAAATGTGCCTTCCCTTGCAAGTCACCATGGCTCAGATCTTCACTTGCTTTGCCCATACTCTCAGGACTAGATCCAGACTTACGTAATATTGAACTTACGAGCATAAAGTTACGAGTGAGTAAAACCATATTGAATTGCAGGGGATGGGAATATCATTAGTTCTAAACAGTATTACAGGTGATGATGTTTCCATACCTCCCAACTTCTGGGCCGGCGACAGCGGGACAAATTTTACCCCCCCTGCAATTCAACATGGTATTACCCACTCATAATTTTACGCTTTTAAGTTCAGGTCTGGATCTGCCCCTTCCAATTATTGATGATAGGACCTGGGTTTATATCGCTGTTGTGTGGCAGTGACAAATGACACGGTCATAGCCTTGAAAAATTGGTTTTACTTTGTACTTAAAACAATCAGCAAATAGCTTTTATCATCACAAAAGGCTTGAAATGTTGTAAGATCTGTTCTATGATTGGGTCCTGGTATCCTAGCAGCCATTTGTTTATTTGGTGTCTCATTTTCCCGTTGAAGAAGACACCTGTACAAGCACCAAGTAGTATGGTCCATACATGAGGCACACCATATATTCTCTCTCTAAACAAATAGTTAAAGCTCAAGTCCCAAGTGAGTTTGAGTATCTCAAGTGGCTTTCCTGCTGTTTGTAAACATTGATCCGAATTAAAACCAAAGTCGTGGGAGGATTCCTGAGAGTTCCCACATGAGCAAATAAATGGCATACAGAACTGTATGGAGGGATAGAGACAATAGTAGTCACAGAAGTAATCCAGGCTATGTGATTTTTTTATTCAGTTTCTGCTTGAAAAAACAATAATTTGTTTGTAAAATTAACATGTTACAAAATAAATGACTATGTTTGCATATGCAGATTTTAAGCTTGGCGAACAGGGGTAGGCAACCTGCGACTCTCCAGGTGTTGTCAAACTACACATCCCAGAATGCTTTGCTTGCTGGGACTTGTAGTGTGACACCAGGAGAGCCGCAGGTTGCCTACCCCTGCACTAGAATATTGCTATACCCCAATATATATATATATATATATATATATATATATATATATATATATATATATATAGGGCTCGAAGTGGGGATTGTAAGGTGGCGGTATGATGCTCGGGCTAATATCATGACACATTACTAAATCTCTGACAGATTTGTTCCCCTCACCATGATTTGTGCAGTATCTATTCACACGAGCACAGGAAGGGTTAAATTGTCACATGGGTTATGTCACTTGTAACATCCATCTTGCCCGTTCATTGATGTTTCTCATTTACTTTAATCTAAACCAAATCCAGTCACGAGGCAGAAATGACGTCCTCCAAAGAAAATCTATTTACTGGAACTCTGGAGTTCCCCTGTGTTTCTCATCCTCCTTTATAAGCCAAGGCAATGCGTACTGAAACACTGCGTACCTAGACCTGCCAGAATGTAAAAACGCTTGTAACAAAGCCACAACACAATGAGTCCCAATCTGGGATCAGTTATTTACCATCAAACACATGCAAAACGTTTCCAATGCTGAAATGTAACAGCTGCAGACAGGACGCCCGGAGTCCGATGGACATTGACGCAGTGCTGTGACTAACTGGTAGTAAAGGTCTCAGAAAAACCATGTTGAACTTCAGGGGGAGGCAAAAAATAAATATGATTTTAGGCGACAATTTGTAACTCAACTCTAAATCAGGGTTGCCGACACAGAATTTCTGGGAGACTTCCCAATTTTGGGCGTTTCTCCTGGTATCTTATGAGGGTTGAAAAATCTCCCAGAACCTGGGTTGAGGCTGTGATTTCATGTAAGTCACTACAGCTCCAGTAGACTCAGGGTACTATAGGGGCTGATTTAGACTTGCACTTACACTTTATCTTTGGTGCAAGTGAACGCTTAATCATACCTCCCAACTTAATGGGGTCAGAGCACGGGACACATAAGCCCTGTCCCGATTCCATCCCAGTCCCGACCGACTCTGCCCAGGTCCCGCCTGACTCCGCCCCCTTCCTGTCAAAACCCCGCCCCTTTCAAATTTGCAAAATCGAGTTGAGCTGCAAATCTTCAATTTTTAACAATACATTTTCTTCACCTTTTCACAATGCATTTTCCGAACATCAGATTATTGTGCCATATTATATTTTGTAGTGTATGGTCAGGGTCCGATTATCAGGCCCTGTACCTACACCCCATGGCCAGAGCTTCCCTTTCTGTAGGACCCTATAATTATCAGCTGTATCGGTATAGAGGTTCTGCACTCTACACGATACACAGTGCTTCTATTACTGTATTATTGCTTTACTTGCCGATATTTATTAGTCCTACAGACAGGGATACCCCGGCCAGGAGGTGCCACACAGCTGGTCGGGACCTTTTCCTGATTATTGGCAATAATAGTTATGTGCGTGACCATTTTTACTACTAAACTCCTAAACTCTGGACCAGCCCCATAATGTTTACTGACTTTATAGCTTTGATCATTAATGAAGTATTTGATTTGATTTGCCATATATGTGCGAGTAGATTTATAAAGTGATATTATCAGAAGTATTTATTTATATTTTTTAATTTTGCCATAATAAATAAGATTCAATGTTTGTACACAAGATATTATAGAACAGGGTTGTGGTCATGTTGGTGGAGCATGAGGATGTGATTTCCTCAAACCATACTAGGGTTCCTAAGCATGGGATGGGACTTTCAGGGCTCGAGGTAGTGATTTCCATGAAATTCCTGGGCCCAAACTGTGAGATTGGAAGAGTGGGGATGTTGCCCATAGCAACCACTCAGATTCAAGCTCATATTATGTAAAATGAGAGCAGCAATCTGGTTGCTATGAGGAACATCTCCATGATTCCGATCACACAGGTCTGGAAAAGAGACAGTCAACAAGTTGGTCCCTTGATATGCTGATAAAACCATGCTATGAAATGCATACTAACCATTAACTATTGCAGTATTGCAGAATCTATAGGTCGGATATCCTGGACCTCTGGAAGATCAGGTCCTCTTGGTCACTATTATTGTAGCTGGTTGAGGATAGGACAAGTTTTTTTTATCTGTTTTTTCAGTATAGATTTGGATGATGAACTTCTCACCTCTCATTGTACACACATGGCATGACTGTTCCTGGGCCTGTGTGCCTGTTCTGTGATCCTGGGGCAGCTAACTGCTATGTGTCATATAGAGGAATTACTCAGACATTACACTGGCTAATAAATGGAACCATGAAATAGACCTGGAAACTAAGATTAGCACCGAAATTCTCCAAGGATAAGAATGTTATCTGTGCACAGACATCAGTTATTTTAGATGTAACAGATGTTGCAGTGGAAATAGGACAGTCAGCCTCGCTGTCTGTGCACAGTTGTCTAAAACTTTGATGATTCCTGGCTGCAGATCAATGTGAGGCGCTCGTCCCTTCATTCCAATTGCTTTATGCCTTTTAGAATACGTCGTGTGTTTGGCACACACCGAGAATGACTGAATCCCTGACCTCCCTCCCCCACAATATGACTGTACCAATCACTTCACAAAACTTTGCAATTACTCATGTGCATTTGAAAGTAATGGATGTGATATGCAAAGATTAGTAGTGGTCATTCCATCCTGTATATTAGAAAGAGAGGACTTTCCAGAACATTTATGCAAACCTACATTTGTAGGACATATATGCCTTAAACTGTCCTCTACAGACAGGTTGGATGTGGAGGGTGGCTGGCTGAGAACAGCACAAAGCTGTCAGCTTCTGGTAAGTTAATAACAGTGATCAGTACTAACAGACTGTCTGCTCAGTGCTGTTTAAGCTGCCAGCTGCGTGTCTCTGTCTCCCTTTCTTTATCCGAATTCCTGTGTCTCAACCCCCTACTCTCCCATTCTCTGCTTGTCTTTCACTTACCTTCTCTTCCTGTGTCCATCCTCTCCCGCATCCACTATCCACATTTGATAATGATCACCTGAGGTCATGCCCAAACAAATCAGCCCAGCATAACCCAATAAAATTACAATTATCATTATTTACCGATGTTCCTGATAATTGTATAGTGTGTTCCTGGCTTTACTGTACAATAATTGGCCACTAGACACAGCAGAATGTATTTAACAAGAGTGCAAGAGTGATCCTGGAAAATATATATATGCTGCAACAGAATTAGGTTCATGCTGGTGCCAGCAATGAACTTTATATTTTGCTGCCTTAGTGAGTTTTCAACCTTGTCCTCATATACCCTACAACAGCCACTGCCAGGTTTCGGTGAGCTTCTAAATTTGTGGGCTACTGTCACATGATGGTTTAGGAAGAAGAGACAATCTGTTCATTTATATACACAGAGAAAAATAATAAACTATATAAACATTGCTAGAAATGGATACATAACTGGCATTTAGTAGTGGCAGATAGAGACCGCTCCAATCATTATGCTGACAATCTCCATAGTGTCTTCTGTATCATTTCCAAAAGGGTTTTATCAAATATTAAGTCAGTCTACATTTACTATGCCAAAAACAGTATAGATAATAAATAAATTATATCAGAGTTGGCGACTTTTGGTTTCTCCCTCCTAGGAGAAACCAAAAACTGACAGCATGGGGGAGGGGAGGAGAGTGTGATTTATGTTATATCATGCCCTAAGCCTGCTGCCTCTCTGCTCCTGTTCCCTGCTCCTGCTCTTTGCTGCCTCTCTGCTCCTGCTTTATGCTGCCTCTCTGCTCCTGCTCCCTGCTGCCTCTCTGCTCCTGCTCCCTGCTGCCTCTCTGCTCCTGCTCCCTGCTGCCTCTCTGCTCCTGCTCC
>JABWIB010002706.1:5511-20186 GCA_016617825.1 Platyplectrum ornatum | reverse complement strand
CTGCCTCTCTGCTCCTGTTCCCTGCTGCCTCTCTGCTCTTGTTCATAGCTGCCTTTATGCTCTTGTTCCCTGCTGCCTCTCTGCTCTTGTTCATAGCTGCCTTTATGCTCTTGTTCCCTGCTGCCTCTCTACTCCTGTTCCTAGCTGCCTCTCTGCTCCTGTTCCTAGCTGTCTCTCTGTTTCTGTTCCCTGCTGCTTCTCTGCTCTTGTCCCCTGCTGCCTCTCTGCTTACGTCGCCTCGAGTCGCCTTCTGTAATGCAGCTCTTTTCTCTGATTCTCGTCATCTTTCTTTGTCTAGTGTCATCTCCTACTCTCTCTCTCTCTCTCGTGACATCTGGATGGAAACCAAAAGTCTGAATCAAATTTAAGCTTTAACATGGAAGAACATGAAGTATTGTTTAGCTCATTTCTTGGAGATGTCACTAGGTCTGCGTGAATACAAATGCTGGATATTGATTTCTCAAGTATATTGTTTTGCAGAATTTTTCTTTTTAACATTGAGACGTATGAAATAAGCGGTGCTGTGTATTCCTTATCGACTTTCATTGTGATATGATTAATATTGTCTCAGGCAGCTTCATTATAAGATGGACATCTCATCTCCGGTGCTACAAACTTTCTTCTTTATTGGTTCCTCAACCAAACCTAGGATAGCAATGGTTAAAGGGGGTGTAGCTTATGAACGTGGTCTAGTAAGAGTAGTCTTAGGCTTAGGCTCTCTTGCAAGGTATGGTGACTACCGGAGATACGCCTGTGGATATGGACTGGCCATGGAGCGGGTCCAAGGATCTCTCAGTCTGCTATTGAATAACACTCTGTGGAAATTTAGATGTGGTGTTAGATACATTTAGAAGAAGAATGGAGGTGGAAACATAAGAAAAGTGAATTCAGATTTATAGTATTCCAATAAAATCAATTGAAAAAGTTATGGGATGGTATACCACCATATACATGCCCTCCTACTTCGAGTCCTGGTTTTTCATTTGGTTGGATTTATGTTAAAGGCAATTAGGCATAGGTTGGGAGGTTGAACACCTGGAGACACATAAGGCGAGAGATTGGAAGCCTGGAGACATAGCCACGCCCCCATTGGTTTAGACACACCCCTTACTGGTTTATCTCTAATAATCAGCTATGGGGGCTTAAGAAGTTGTTGTCAATAAGAGTGGAGTCCGCTTTGATCTTATTAGCGGAAGCCTGTATCCCGTCCTATAAGTTTAATGTTTCTATGACAATATATTTAAATATTAGAAAATAAAAGCAAAATTCTGAAATCCTAATTTTACTAAGCAGGGAGATTGCAGGTAGATAGAAAAGTGGGGACGTTGCCCATAGCAACTAATCAGATTCAAGCTCTTACTTTCATTTTACATACTGGAGAATGTGAGCGCGAACCTGATTGGTTGCTATGGGCAACATCCCCATACTTCCATTTCCCTGCAATCTCCCTGCTTAGTAACTTGTGGCCTCAACATGTATAATAATGTTAAATTCAGCTATATACAGAATAACATTCATACAGCGTGTTTTTATGACAATAAGGAGGATGCAGTTTAGTCATCAGATACCTGACTCAAATATCATGGCGATTCCTTGCTAATTCTGTTTCCTTTAATTCAATACATGTATCTAAGGTATTATTAAAACACATGCTTTATACTAGATACAAACTGTGACTCTTAGAAACCATTGAAACATCAGACGTCTGTTCACATACGTGACTGGGAATACAAATAATAAACATTTTCACACATCCAGTAAAGGAATCACTGCCAATAAACACAAACACACCGAAACAAGACACTCCACTCAAGAGCGAGCAGACAGCTAGATCCAGTGTAAAGCCCGAGGATCCTCACTGAGCCAGATAATGCTTGTTTTCATAATTTGAGCGTGCCGGATGGCTTCTGCCTCTAATCCGCCGTTACTTGGACTCCATTTTTCTGGCATCGCTGAGTTATGTCTTAAATCTTTAGGCTGGTGAGGCTCAGCAATTGGCACTGTTAAATCGTTACATTCATGTATGAATTGTTTAAACTGGCGAGACACGCTGTCTTATTTTTGCTTAAGCTATGTTTGCTTGTGGGTTTTACATGAATTGAAGCCAGGAAAAAAAAAAACTAAACTACCATTTCCCTTTGCTATGGTGACGGAAAAGAGCTGTGTTTGCAAAATCTGACTGCCCACATAGGCCGGCCGGGTACAATTAAAGACACAATAGTTGCAAATACAGAATAACAAAATTGAAGTTGTAGTAGCCAGGGGGTGGCCTATCATACCCCCATCTCCTATCTTGCCTGTCCTGTCTGAAGCCAAGTACTTCTCTGCACCGGCATTGACATCAGCATCAGCAGAGAGCACACAAGGGGCCGCCCGTCAATATAGCAGTGTTGGAGGACTGGAAGTTTAGAATAGGGTGGATAGCTTTTCTGGGCCAGCACTGACTGTGTCATATAGCTCTTCGGGCTTGCTATACCAAGCCCAAAGGGTACGGTTGGTTACAGCAGGTGGGGGGACAGACTGGACCACCTGTATTTTATATGATAGCGGCATAGACAGTATAAGGTAGGGTTAAATACAGCGGGTATTGTATATTGTAGTTAGCAGTATCTGTGTGTAACAAGCAAAAGCAAAATATTCTCACTGCATGCAAAGACTAACATTCATGTTGCCTCCCCAACAATTCAACATATGGTTTTACCCAGGTGTAACCTTACGCTCTTACTTTTAAGTCAGGATCTGGTCCAATGATACTATTAATAATAACTATAATAATAATGAACCGGATATTTTGTGATTACAAGGATCAGAACATGCTAGTGTTTTGTAATGATACACACAGGCATCATCCTGCAATTGGAGCTCTGTGTCAAGCTCCAAATGCAGTTTAGGTCCGATCCAATACCACTATTACTATTATCATCTGGAAGGACAATGTCAGTCAGACATCACCATTTAACTCCTTTCTCCAAGTGCAGATTTGCTACTTTTTTGCTGTTGCTCCTGTACATCTATATCAGCTCCAGTGTTGTGTATCTACAGGAAGTCCCATGCTGCACTTTCTATAGCACAAAGCTGATTCACAAACGTATACACACAAGGTTAACGTGTACAGTGTGTCATCACGGATCTCAGATGTCTATGACTTTCAGAAGCCTCAGACTAAATAAAATGTGTTTCAGTTTATAACACTTATCTCCAGACTAGTGTCTCATATTTGTCAATCTCCAAAATGTTGACATAAGTCGTACAAGGCTCCAGAGGCGCAGAATGATGTGCATGTGAAGTCAATTAGACTTTGCACTTTGAAATACAAAAACATTTATGTAAATTGTGTTATTATGAAATGTCTACTGTGTGTATTGTTATTTGTTCTCTGACATCCTTTTAAAGTTGACAGCCCTGACAATAACAACTGATATTAGTGTATGGTTTGACATGTTGCTTTCTGAGGGGTGGCAGACAGTAAAAATACTCACTAATACCCCGTTCACATAAACTACCCTGGTAAATCTGTTTTTAATGAGCAGGGTTGTTAGCTGTGGATCTGAATTACCCTGGTAATTAACCCTGTTCACAGTGCTGAAATACCCTGGTAATTCTCAAACTACCCTGGTAATTCACAATTTACACCGGTCACAATGAACCAGGGTAGTTTGTAGTAATTTTAGCGCCGTTCACAATATGCACAATACCCTGGTAGTTCAGTCAACCCGGGAAATTGACTGAATTACCCGGGTAATAGACTTTTTTGTGAACAGGGTATAAATAAGAGTTGAGCTAAGAAACACCACACTTCTACCCTGTTCACATAGACTACCCTGGTAAATCTGTTTTTAACGAGCAGGGTTGTTAGCTGTGGATCGGAATTACCCTGGTAATTAACCTTGTTCACAGTGCTGAATTACCCTGATAATTCACAAACTACCCTGGTCCTACACCGTTCACACTGAACCAGGGTAGTTAGTAGTAATTTTAACGCCAATTATACCCCGTTCACACAGAGGGCTACTACCCGGGTAATTCAGTCAACTTCACGGGTAGTGTGCTCAGTGTGAACGGCGCTTTAATNACTACTAACTACCCTGGTTCAGTGTGAACATTGTTGATCAAGGTAGTTTGTGAATTACCAGGGTAGTTTGTGTGAAAGGAGGTAGATGTGAACGGGGTGTTCCACTTATTTTTTCATGTACTATTAACTCTTGATTAGCATGCAGTTTAAGTGGATGATGGACACTGGCTGCTGTCAGTATTAAAGCAGAACAATCCAGTTAACCCGACAGACGTCATGCGTGCAGTGTGCAGTCTCTTTGGTGAAGCGTAAGATCAAAGCTAGAAACTGTAGCATAGGGGGGAAGCAAAGTTTTGCCCATCTGGAATAGGCAATAAGCAGGCAGATTGTCTGGGCACACGCCAGGATTTAAACCTGCTATTTCTGGATCAGAGCCATGCTTTGTTTTGCAGAAACAGAAATATTTTCCATGCAATGCTGTGGTCTGGTCGATGCTCGCTGAAGGTGTGATTCAGCAACTACCTTGTTTGTGGCTTTGTCTATGCATCTGAGAGAAATCCGGGGTATGCGTAAATAATGGTAAATCCAACCGTTTACTGCCCATACAGCAGTTCTGTGACTCATCCCTGAGAACATAGGAGGGAGAGGAAGCAGTAGCAGAGGGAAGTAGTAAGTAGCCACTTTATAGGTCATGGTGCGGCCTCGCCTGGAATACTGTGTTCAGTTCTGGAGGCCGATAGAAGGAGCAACAACTGATACCCCATTCACACAGACAACATTCATACCAAATAAAGACACTGACAACTGATTTGGAATTTGGACATAAGTTTGTTGAATTGGATTACAAAGTAATTAAATTGTGACCATAAAAGACAAGTGGCCATAGCAGGAACTTAAAGCGTCAACTAGGGCCGACGAGCCCATTAGGCTATTTTAGTCGGCTGTCGAGGGATGTGGAAAAAAATGTAATGTAAATACAATAAAAAAAATTAGTAAAATAAAAACCCCAATAATTAAAAACAGGGAGGGCGGGCGACACCACCGCTCACATAACTCGACGGCCAGGGGTGTACCTAGGGTGCCCGGAGACCTTGCACCAGTCCTGGTGACAACAAGTTGTCGGAAAGGCACCCCACCCCTCCCCCTAACCCCCCACCAACACCACCAACTCCACCTCTTAAAATTGCATACCTCATCAGTGGAGGAGGCACACCAAGCCAGGGGGAGCCCATGTACCCTCCGGGCCATTGCCCCTGAAGCTTTTTGGGGCCATTGGCTCTGGGTTTTTTGGTGCCAGCTGAGAAGGAGGCAAAGATCTTGGTCACTCTGGTTGTGCATTACACGCAATCAGAGCGGCCCGGGCAGCAGTGTGAACCTACCTCCTAGCCGGACACCAGACAGTAATAGCTGGGGCTATGCACCAGTCAGAATTCTCTCCTACATACAAACCGGCAACCAGTAAGCCTGATTGGTGGATGGCTTACTGGTTGCCGGTTTGTATATTATATCATGGGAGAAGTTTTAAGCTGTGATGAGGGTATTTCAGTTACATATTTCTGCTGCCATACACAGATATCTGACCGGGGTAACTCTATCGAGCCTGTTTGCTGTTTAAATGGTTGTTGCTGAGCAGCTTGGAAAATGCACCATAAAAATAGTTGAAATAATAGTGTTAATAGGGTTTCTGCAAACACCCAGGTAATCTTTATTGCAAATGTGTGCATATCATTGTAAATGCTAATGCTGTATGCGTTTCCATTGCCCAGAATCCTCAGTGTCCTGCGGTTGCCATGGCTAAGCCTTCCAATTCATGCGTTACATCTGTAAACAGTAGGGTTTTATGGAGACCTGCGTCACACTTCAGTTAGGTAACTTCAGGTCAGACATGTCAATGTGACACTGTTTATTATTTTAGTATTAGATTTAACAGAAATGTACAAAAACATACTTCTACTCTCCCTGTGTATCCAGCGCCAGAGCAAATGAATATATGATTGACACAAAATGGACAAGCATGTGACAAAACTATTTGCATGTCAAGAAGTGGAATAATGCAGGGTTGCCGACTTCTGATTTCTCCCTCCCAGGAGAAACCAGCGGCATAAGGTCAGGCAGATTTATGCAAATCACACCTCAAGTCCTGTCCCCTAAATGGTGAAATTGCACACAATTTCTATTGATGGGCGCAGTTTCAAATAATAAAGCTCCGCCTATCACGGTACCATTCGGGGCTGAGGCAGTGATTTACGAAATCACTGTCTCAGCCCATGTTCTGGGAAATGTGCCTACTCTCCTGGGATTCCAGGTGACCTACCCCAAATTTACGTGTCTCTGGACACTTCTTATAGTTCTTCAGGAGATTGATGTCATATTGTTCATCAGGGGGATGATGTCTTATAGTTCTTCAGGGGGATGATATCTTATAGTTATTCAGGGGGATTATTTCTTATAGTTCTTTAAGGGATGATGTCTTATAGTTCATCAGGGGGATGATGTCTTATAGTTCTTCATGGGAATGTCCTAAAGTTCTTCAGGGGGATGATGTGTTATAGTTCATCAGGGGAATGATACCTTATAGTTCTTCATGGGAATGTTTTAAAGTTCTTCAGGGGGATGATGTGTTATAGTTCATCAGGGGAATGATACCTTATAGTTCTTCATGGGAATGTCTTAAAGTTCTTCAGGGGGATGATGTGTTATAGTTCATCAGGGGGATGAGGTTTTATAGTTCATCAGGGGGATGATGTCTTATAGTTCATCAGGGGGATGATGTCTTATAGTTCTTCAGAGGAATGTCTTATAGTTCTTATGGGGGATGATGTCTTATAGTTCTTCAGGGGGATGATGTCTTATAGTTCTGCAGGGGGAAGATTTCTAATAGTTCTTCAGGGGGATGATTTCTAATAGTTCTTCAGGGGGATGATTTCTAATAGTTCTTCAGGGGGATGATGTCTTATAGATCTTCAGGGGGATGATGTCTAATAGTACCATGTTTCCCTGATAATAAGACACTGTCTTTTTTTTGTCCAAAGCAACACCATAGGGCTTATTTTTGGGGTAGGTCTTACTTTAAATAACATTGGCAGAGATTTATATAAACAGTTCTGCTTTTATACCCATCATGCCCCCAGTCTTGCTGTTATACCCATCATTCCCCTCAGTCCTGCTTTTTTATTTTCAAACTCGCTTGGGCTTATTTTCGGGGTAGGGCTTATTTTCAAGAAAACACTGTACTTCAGGGGGATGTAGCCTATCAATGATAGATTATAATCTTAATTTATTTATTATAGTTTATTAAATTTATTTTGAAAGTTTAATAACCCCTACATGCTGATGCCCACTTTTTGCATTTATAGGTCAGTTTATATGTTAAACTGTGTGTAAGCTGGAGGCACCTGATGACCAGACACATGTTCCTGTGTGGGATTTCTGTGTATTTTGCTTTCATGTTGAACAGACCCTGCAGTAGGACTATTCCCTGCTGGGTAATGATCTGTCTTTCAGTCTCATTTCTAAGTGATTACATTCCTAGTAAATCATCCTGATGGAATGAGTTAGAAATTCTATCCAAATGTCTGGAGGAGGACTTGAGGATGTTCCTCCCACGCTACAAGATGTTTTTTTTTAATTGCTGTTGCAATGATGGCTTTTAATTGTGGTTTGCATCCTGAACCTTTTCTCCCTCGCTCCTAATCTTCTTCTGAGCTCTCCATTATGGACGGGATTCAGTTAAACATTCTAGGGGCATAATATTGAAACATCAGGAATCTGACCCAGAATGTGAGCACACAGCAGGCGGACTGACATGTCCATGGAATTTGACTTTTTTTTATGTGGTGAGGAAATATGCATTTTATTTAAAGTTCTAGCAGCCATCGCTGATATGGAAATATGTCTGTATTTGTCAAAGATATAAGAGCAATAAGAACACTAGTATACATATAGTAGTGGATTAGATAGTACCACCATCTTATTTAACATAATAAACAGAATAAAGTTAAATAGTTCACTAAAATGTGACATACTTGGGTTCACACGTGTTCCATTCTAATTGTATTATTTTAGTAACCACAGCTGTTTTATATGTAAAAAGTTCTCAACTACTGGTACAACTATTAGCAACATTGAAGTAAAACAGTCCACAGTCATATCCCATCACATTTTCTCTGCCTTTATCTCTCTCTCTCTCTCTCTCTCTCTCTATCTATGTCTCTCCCTTCCTCTCTCTCTGTCCCTCTATCTCTCTCCCTTCCTCTCTTCTCTTTCTCTCTCCCTCTATCTCTCTCCCTCCCTCTTTCCCCTTCTCTCTGCCTCTATTTCTCTCTCCTTTCACCTCTCCTCTCTCTCTATCCCATTATCTCTCTCCCTTCCCCTCTTGTCTCTCTCTCTCTCCCTTCTTCTCTCTCCTCTCTCTCTCTCCCTTTATCTCTCTCCTTTCCCCTCTTCTCTCTCTCTCTCCCTTGATCCCTCTTTCTCTCTCCCTCGATCCCTCTATCTCTTCCTCCCTCTCTCTCCCTCCCTTCTTCTCTCCTCTCTCTCTCTCCCTCTATCTCTCTCCTTTCCCCTCTTCTCTCTCTCTCTCCCTTGATCCCTCTTTCTCTCTCCCTCCCTCTCTCTCCCTCCCTCTTTCTCTTTCTCCCCAATCTCTCTCTCTGTCTATCATTTTCTCCATTTTATATTAGGGCACATAATTGATATGTAATACAGTGAAGTGGAAGTATAGTAGCAATTTAAAATAAGTATATGTAGATTTCTAGTTTTTCAATGAAAGAAGTGATAGTGTGGCATACCAGTGTATATCACCCGCATTTAGAGACCTAATATAATATTTAAATATAAGATTTGCCCATCAGACAGATGTAATAGACTTAGTGTGGTGAGAGTGGGTGGGATGTGGGTGAGGGGGGGGATGATGCAGTGGTTTGTATACCTTTAAGTCAGGGAGATTTATTGCATGAGGATACATTGTCAGGATATAATCTATTGCAGATAAGAGCATAGGAAGTTCATTTCACATTTCGGCTGTGTCATGTCCCCCTGGGGTGTGTATATAGTACCTCTGAGAATCTAAACTGCTTTCAAGCCCCCTAGCATTAGTTCATTGCCCCCTTCCCCACTGGCTGATAGTCCATGAAAATCACTTTGTCATTTTAGGGTTTTTAAGATAAACCAGTGACAGATAAATAGGACCCATAGTCTGGGGTTGTAATGGCTGAGTTAAGGTATTGGAAGAACTGGCGAGGCTTATATTATGGTAACCTTCTCTGTAGAATGCCATTAAAATAAAACATTATTTCATTAAGCTGCCAACATAAACCTCTATCTGTGCCAGAGAATACAATGTGATTTGTACTTGTATCTAGAAAGAAGATGGCCATAGAGGGTATGCACCCCTCTATGAGTTCTGGATGGGGGCTGGACCCGTTCCTTTCCTGCCGGGCCCATTCCAGTCTGCATTGAGTGTTATTCTCTTTGCGCATACAGGAAACGTGTAACAAACTGATGGTGACCTTTAATCATAGGCCATGATATTCATGCATCCATGTGATCCGAACAGTTTTCTGAGTGCTGCAAATGTATATTGGCATACCCTCCAACAAGAACTACTAAAGAATGAGTACACCTAATGCCATACCCTGTACAGTCATTGCAGCCCCTTTTAGTATGTACTGACCGTAAAAATCGGTACTGTAGCAGCTAAATTGTTGGTACAGTTGGAGGGTATTGGAGGCTAAGGTACGGGAATGGAAAAGTGAATAGGAGACTGAGAGCTAGAATCTGATTGGTTGCTATAATACATCTTCACTTTTAAATTCCCACATCTTAGTAAATTCAGGTGCTGGAGTCCATCCTGTCCATCCACTATAGGAATTATCACTGTTACATACCTCCCAACATTTAGAGGGCAATAACCAGGAGAAATAAGCCCCGCCCCACGCTCCGCCTAAGCGCCACTAAACTCCACCCACAACACACCCCTTTTGCCGCCTTGATTAGGGCAAAATTACAAAAAATCCTCAATGCCTACCAGATTGTCCACGTATCAGGACAAACTTGTTGAGGGGCAGGAAAGTCACTCAAAAGCGGGAGCGCCCCGCTGAAATTGGGACAGTGGAGAGGTGAGATATTAGCAGAAGGTGGCCAAGGAATGGAGCGATTTTTCCTTTGAGTCCCTATATAAGTGCCACCCATCAAAAACACTTCCGGTAATAATGTCCTATGCCAGGAGGACTGAGGGGCGCGTGTTTAAGAGGCACCCCCTTCCCATATAGATGTCTGCTGGCCCCTATGGGACCCAGCTGTCTTATCTTCCATCAATGCAGCGTATGCTTGAATTTTACACCATCCAGTTCCAGGAAGAGTTAGTGTGGGGGCTGGTGATAATGATGAATTTGTTCTTGGTGGCTTTCATTGTAACATACTTACGGTCAGTTTTGTTTTTCCATGAAGCCCACAGAATCAGAGCAATCGGATTTTCCCACAGAAAAGTTGAATACTTTTATCAAATATAAATCTCTATCTGTAGCAAGAGATCAGCGGCCCTTAAAGAGGAGTTATTTATAAAGCTGGGCTCCTGCCAAACAGATGTTTTCTGTTACAGCTTTTTTGAAAGGACGTTGCCTATGGGATTTAGGGAGTTGTATGGGAGGGTCGGCCTATGGATTTAGCTTTAGCTATAACTTGGTCTTCTTTTTTTTAAACAAACAGGACATTGACCTATATAACAGAAATTGTTCTCGCTTGTGGTCATCCACGCTTTATAATAATGGAGACATTCCTTGCATTGCAGAGTTAAACATCTAGGACTGAATCCAGAATTTAGCTGGAGCGGCTTTCGTAGCTCGGAACATGGTGCTTCAGGAAAGGGCCTCTCTTATGGAGATCAGGGTCCTGTCCCTAGATCCTGTTTTTGGCAATAGATATGATAGGAATGATTTACTGTCATGGTCAGTATTCAGCAGCGTTATTTATGGAATGATGTAAAGGTAATTGTGGGCCAGACTCAAAGGCCACTTGTGTTTCGTGGACAGTAAGGGTTGGTAGCGGGTAGTCAAACTGCACCAATACAGACCAGAGCCTAAATTTACTATACAGGTAGATGGAAAAGTGGGGATGTTGCCCATAGCAACCAGATTCAAGCTCTCAGTTCTATTTTACATACGGGAGAATGGAAGTTTGAATCTGATTGGTTGCTACGGGTAACGTCTTCACTTTTCAATCTCGCTGCTTAGTAAATTTTGGACCAGGTAATCTGAACATGATTAGCAGACAATTTGCAAAGCATAAACTCCTTGGCTTATAGTTACTAAACTGCAGGAATATAAAAGTGGAGATGTTTCCCTTGGCAACAAATCAAATCTTGAATCTGATTGGTTGCTATGGGCAACACCTCCACTTTTCAATCTCCCTGCTTAGTAAAATTTGGACCAGAAGACAGATGTTAGTATACACAATTTATGGATAAACATTTGCCCTGCCATAGCTCATGTCTCAGTCTAGTAGGTTAACACTCCACAACCTATTGTTTTGCCAAAACGATATCAATTTTATAATAGACTACACTTCATTTCTGCCAAAGCTATATCGTCATTCGAAACAATTGTGAAAAAGTTGGACGTTAAGTCCAGTTTTATCCGAGCTGAACCCAACTCGAACACTTTCTTTTTAAAAACATGAAATTTTATAACATATGGGGCCCAATTCAAGGCAGCGTGAAGACGGGGAAATGCTGGCTATGCGCTTTTTTTGTACTATTAATTTTTATAAACTTGCAATATATACAAACATGGAAATCACGAACTTAAAACTGACGTTACCATTAGATGAGAAGCAACAGAACTATGTTCTGAGAAGTAATTAAGGCGAGGACACGGAACAGACTGATAAGATACCAGGAATATGGAAAGAAATACTTAATGATGAATGAAATTACCAGTAAACCTTTAGATCATTAGAACTTGAGAAATGCAATAACCTAATACTGTGTAAGCAATGTGTAGTACAAGTCTATTTGTTGTCTCTTTTATTGTTTACATGTGGATTAATGTCAGCCATATTGTCAGGAACTGGTTTGGTCCCATTTTTAGCTACTTCTGGTTGATCGAATACAGTTGCATGAACTTTGACCCCTTCCTTCCCACCAAACGCCCCTCAGAATACAAGCAGTTGTACAGTGACTTCTGTTCAGCTTGTGATCTATTCAGACCCTGGGTGTCGAAAATGTATATATATCAGCCCTTACATTGTATCCAGGCTTCCGCATCGGCTTTCACTTAAGCATAGACAGTGCGGAAAATTGAAAGCATGGGTCTCAATGAAGATTCCTCTTACGAATGCAAGGAGTGGTCTGTAGAATGCGGTTTCTGCCTTATTATCGTTTATCTGGACACAGGATGCTCTGGATCCTCTCCATAATTACTTATTTTTTGTAATCATTTATACCACGTTCAGATTACCCCAAAACCCAGACGTTATTCTGAAAATACTGGGGCCTGTAGCAGTCTGGACGGGTCAAGGCATCGGAAGGTGAGTAACCTGGCAATAACCCTGGTTTTTGCGGGGGTGGTAATGTGAACGTGGTATTAGAGAAACTCCTCGGCTTATACTTACTTAACTGCAGTAATGTAAAAGTGCCCATAGCAACCAATAAATTCTATATGACATTCCCTAGTATAAAATTTTCCATTCTTGTAGTAACTATAGGCCATTGAAGCTTTAATAAATTATACTACTTATAATCTGAATAATAATGAGTGTGCACCAATGAACGTGTTTCTGGTTTGTCGAATGCTCTGGATATTTGTATCCTGCCAGAGAGAGATGTTATTTACTAACAATGCTTCATAAGACGACCACTTCGGGCTATATTAAGCTGACAGGTTAAATGAACGTGTCCTAACAGTGTCCAGCTCCAGTCACTCAGTACAGTGGAAAGGTATGCTATTAATCTGTCTATATGGAGAGCCAAACGCTGCACAACAGTTTATAAATAAATCACATACATTCCTCATTCAGATGGCTGGTGGCAAATAATGGTTCTATGGACTGGATCCTGAAATAATGAGTGGGGGGGGGGGGGGTTTCCCGCTCTTCTGCTAGTGGAAAGTACCCACATTTTGTACCAGATCCAGATTAGGGGAGCGTGGCTGCTACAGGGTGGAATAGGGGAAGGAGGAGAAAGTTGCCCAATTTGAAAACATGGGCTTAAATTTACTAAGCAGGGAGATTGCAGGGAGATTGAAAAGTGGGGATGTTGCCCATAGCAACCAATCAGGTTCAAACTCACATTGTCCAGTATGTAAAGTGAGCTTGGATCTGATTGGTTGCTACGGGCAACATCCCCACTTTTCAATCTCCCTGATCAGTAAATTCAGGCAGCGGGATGCTCTGTTATGGGGCATTGCCTTTTCCCAGTATAATGGTGCTAATTGCTAGCAGATCCTCCAAGATGCCTCCATAGCCAGGAAACACTCGTCTCTGCAGGCGATATAAACAGGACACCATCTTACCCGTGTGAACATGGTCTTAACAGTGTGGGAAATGTTTGTGGCCCAGTATGTGGAGAAACAATGTGCAGTAAAGTGCCAGAACCCTGTATGTATGTATGTATGTATATGTGTTTATATTACAGGGTAGATGTGCTACAGATTGCGCTGACTCCAGACTGCGATACGAATGCGACCAGCGAGTGAAAATGGCCACTTTGATGTTTATTTGGAGATAGTGCTCGCAGGGAGCTGGGTTCTGGAATATTTGGTACAGATGATGAGAGGACTGACGTGGGAAAGAGGTTATGGGAAATAATACAAGACCTTTGCAGATGGATAACGTTTCAGGCAATTTCCTGTGTACCATATGCTAAATGCGGCTTAAAGAGCTAACAATGTGTTTATGAGACGCTCGCATTGTTAACGGCAGCACCAACACACTGGGCAAGTTTATTTTTCTTCCCCTTGGGAATAGCTGTCAATGTTCAGGGTCTTTAAATAACATTTAAATAAAATAAAAAGCCTACCCTAAGTAGGAGGTGGAGCTTCCATGTCACCATATGCATAAAAAAACGCGTATTCCAGCTCTCAGTGTTTTAGAGCTGAGCACTGGGAGCGGTGGGATTTGTTGCTGTGTTGAGCCACAATGCAGTAAGTAATGGTGTGACAAAGAGGGCGCAGGCACACATTACATAGGCACACACATAGCAGGACAGTCCTGATTTTGGATGAGTGTCCCGTATGCCTCCTACATTGTCCCGATGGGGGCATTTTATTTGTCACCTTTTTAAGGTTCTCGTCTTCTTAGCAAAAAGGGCGGGGTTTGGGCGAGACTAAGTGGAGACGAGGTGGAGCACGACGGGACTTATCTGTCCCAATTTTGGCCCACCAAATGTTAGGAGGTATGGATAGAGGCACCTGTAGCAGTTGCCATGAACTTAGCGGTCGAAGTGGAAATTTAGAAGTGATGGTATGGACATTTAGAAGTGGTGGTATGAACATATAGCAGTGGTGGTATGGACATTTAGAAGTGGTGATATGGACATTTAGAAGTGGTGATATGGACATTTAGAAGTAGAGGTATGGATCTATAGAAGTGGTTTAATGGACATTTAGAAGTGGTGGTTTGGACATATAGGAGTGGTGGTATGAACATATAGCAGTGGTGGTATGGA
>JABWIB010002705.1:32092-53769 GCA_016617825.1 Platyplectrum ornatum | reverse complement strand
GAAGTCCTGCGAGGTCCTGCGATCTCTCCTCGCGGAGAATCTTCATTTCTCGCTGCCTGCGCATGCTCAGTCTTCACTGCTCGCTCCTCTCGATCTCTCCCTGCTGTGCTCTGCTCTGTACAGCTCCCTTCCCCTCCCTCCCCGGGTCTCCCCTGCATCTCCTATCTCCCTGACACATGTATCCCTGACTCTTGCCTCGCTCTCTAGTGCCTGTGTTACTGTGTAAAACTCACTCCCCCTCTATCCCTGGGTCTCCTAAGCAGTGTGTCCCTGGGGGTATAAATCATCTGTCTGTCACTTTTATTCAGTGACTCTCATCCCTTGCCTGCTCTCCCCTCCTGTCCTGTGTGTATAGACCTCACTCCCTGGGTCTCCCCTGCATGTCTCCTAAGCAGGGAGGAAGGGGAGTGAGTGTTACATACAGGCACAGGAGGGGAAAGCAGGCAAGGAACGAGAGTCAGAGTTATAAATCCAGGGACACACTGCCTAGCAGACCCAGGGAGAGCCAGGGAGAGAGGGGGGAGAGAGTTTTACACAACAATAACACAATGGTGCATACTACACACCTCCCACCTCTTCTGACAAATGGAAATGATAGATTTTGTTTTTTTTTTATTTTTTTATTATTATTTTTATTATTTTTTAATTATTATTTTTATTATTTTTTATTTTTTTATATTTTTTACAAAGATCCTGCTCTTATTCATTCACAAACAGGCTACTAATAGCCTGTTTGTGTAAATTAAGCACAGGATCTTTGCTTACTAATGGAAGATCTTACAGATCTGTCAGTCCTCTGTCCCTTTAAGGCTGCAAATGGTTAGTCAGTATTGACTAGCCAATCGCAGCCTTTGCCGGGGACGGGACCAATAATTTTGGTCCCCCCCCCAACATGTACGGCGCTCGCCATTACGGACCTTCCCGCTGCGCCATATATATACGGTATATATANGGCGCAGGACGGGAAGGGGTTAAGGCACATTATAGTGGAGTGCAATTTCCAAAGCAGGGAGATTGCAGGAAGATGTGTTGACATTGGACATAGCAAACAATCACATTATAGATCACTTTCTCAAGTATGTTAAATGAGGCTTGTAGCCTCATTTATGCTATGGACAACATATACAAAGTGTGGGCCACACTTACAAATATTCATACTGTTTTCCTACTTTGGAAAATTTTATGAACAANAACATACAAACTTCTTAGACATGAGAAACCACTGAGTTTTGGTAAAAGTAACTTACAAAATCAACATTACATAATGGTAACTGAATAATTTATGCTAACATTTTTTTTTACAATATTCATATTACATGGTTGTTTAATGTGAACGATGTTTGTAAAAGACTGCAAGCACTTGCTTGTTCAGCTGCGAAAGATGTGGATGCATGACGTGTTGGCACCAAACTCGGTTAAAAAGACATTTCAGAAATTGAACTCACTAATGTGTCTACACTACCAAAAATTTACTAAAGGTCAATTTGGTGTGGGACCCTGGTTGCAGCTTCTGGGCAACTCCATGAGTTCCATGGAGTTCTTTCCAAGGAAAGAAAATGGAGTTTCCTTGACTGGTTTTCTGGGAAGTGCAAAGAATGTGTGGAAATTGTGATTACTCTGCTTTAAGGGGACCCACAGGCATAGGCTTTCAGTTTATCTTCTGACCATTTTGCTCTCTACTTAGTGGAAAATGTCTTGGGGACAGATTTATGATGACCCAACCGAGTGAAGACTTCTGCTTTCTAGTAACTGATCTGCATAGGGTACAGATTCTGCTGAGGAGTACTGTACAAAATTCCGTCTCTGGTCCACTGACTGCAACTGGAATCTTGTGTGTTGTTAGGCTCTGTCCCCCTGCAAGTCAAGTGCCTGTGGGAGATACAAACCAGGACCCAAAGGTACATCATTCTCTTGTTGTGAGATAGGGAAGAGTCTGTAGTGAGACAGAGCTTATGGGCAGCTGGGAACAGAGCATAGTAGTGGCTGCCACCATGTTCTGCCCCTCACTACCTGTACCACCTTTGGCCCCTCAGACACTTAACTATGGCCCTCTACAAGCATAGGAGCTGCTGTTGACTTTATTATAGCTCAGGTAAATAATACACTTTCATGTATTTTTATGTAAGTTTTAATACTGCTGGTAACAATTTTCCTTAGAACTGATCTAACAATTTTGTTAATTTCTAGTTAACATTTTACCACTGGGAAGTTTAAGACGACTGATATCTTAAAGTGATTGAAAACACTTCAGTAATGACAGAGTTCTCTTGCAGCAAATGAAAATGCTAAATGGTTTTTAAGTGCTTGACAATTCTCTAGAAAGATAGAGGTCAACTTATCATCTTCAGGCACGTTAAAACCATTTATACTTGGTCACAATTTTCCACCTCTATTTTCTACTGCAAAGTTAATTGATTGGAATGGCAAGTTTTTCCAGGTTCATGACTTGAATCAGCAATATAGCTATCAGGGTGGCCACAGGTGAGTGACACCAAAGACCATTCCGTTAGCTAAGCTTTGTATTTATCTGTTTTGTCTAATTCTTATCTGCTTACAAATACACTGAAAACATTGCCGGCACATATTACTTATTAATTTAAAAGTTAGTATTTTAGATTGTGTTTTTATTGAAATTACCCACTGATTCTCAACATTAAATATTTTACTGTTTGTCAATGCAGACCCAATTACTAAACCAATGCTCACATTTTTAGACTCTCCATAGACTCACCACCTAGTTATGTTAAATACAGTTGGTGTGACCCTATGTTATATACTTTTAATTGCTGCATGCTACAAAATTTTCTTAACATCTACTTAATTATGAGTATATCTAATGAAGAGAGATAAATATAGAAATATTAATCTTTATTAAATTAACTGATCTGTCTTTTTGCAATTAGGCAATCTGCCATTTCAGTTTCACAGTGCCTGGCAGAAGTGTGAAACTAAACTGATACTTATAGTTTCAATTTGTCTCCTTGCTGAATTAGTTTTTGAATAATAACTCCAGTAAGAGTGATAAAGTACAGCAGGGTGCTGAGTTGAGTGCAATAGAAAATATAGCAAAAATAAGGAGAAAACCCTCAGTAAAATCATCATGCTGAACAGCAAATGATGGAAAATTTTAAATGTCAAATCAAGATGATGGGTCATAGCTTAATTCTAAATTACAGTTTGGAAACTGAAAACTGCTTTGTTCTTTTTTGATAAGCACAATGCAAAAGAATTAAATTAATGAAACCACTTATATTACAAACGGGAATCACTTTTATCACTGGAAATTTTTTTTATTAATTCAAATATGCCTCTTCCCTAAGCACTACTATAAGGTATTTATACACAGGTACAGATGCCCTTTAGTACCAGATTTTTCCAGGTATCTGTTGGACTCACTGCAAGCCTGGTAGCATCGCTCACTATATTTATTTAAAATTGCCTACATCCCGATGCCATCCGATGTAAGGCATCTCTTTGGATCCTCTACTTGTCATCAAATGAAGCACGAAGCATGTTCGTCCATCTTCCCATTGATCAGATATCTTTCAGGTATCTCCATGAACCACCTATGGGCTATATTTACTAAGCTGTGAGATTGCACTGAGATTGGAAAGTGGGGATGTTGCCCATAGCAACCAATGAAATTCAAGNTNTCAGTTTAATTTTACACAATGGAGAATGTGATTGGTTTCTATGGGCAACATCCCCACTTTTCAATCTCACTGCAATCTCACTGCTTAGTAAATATACCCCTATGTGTTTATATATTATACCTTTGATTAATTAATTAATTAATTGTATTGTATTATATTTCAGACTGGGGGCNGTCTTTTTTCTGATAGTTCACTCCTGGCAGAGGACCTGATCCTGATATTTTAAGATCTTTCCATAGGTATGTAATTTTTCTTGCATGAACGGAAAAATGCTCAGGTACATGTTTAGGACCTTTAAATTCTAGACGTATCTTTCTGTGGAATGGTGTTAAAAAAGAAAAGATACTTACGTATGTTCCCAAGTCCAGTTGATAATGTACAATTTTAATGTTTCCACTTGCCCATCAGGACTAAATCTGTATGCAAATATATGAATGATGAAGAGCAAAAAACAAATTAGCTACTCAGCGCAAAAACTCTTAAGACTTAGAGTATCAATTAATTATTTTTTTTTACCAATCGTTTGTTTCTTTAGCTTGTTATTGGAAGGCATGTCCCACATACTCAGTTTTAGACATACATAGTGCACACAACAATTTCCTTGTTTCATAGCAGGCCCAAAGTAAGAGATACAGATGCAATACTCATGGCATATAAAGAGGAGTTAGGTGTACTCCAGAGTTAATAATAAAGACTCCAAGCTGAAATAGAGGGTCTAGTGAGAATAGTGTTAGTAGATGGTATACTCAAATTATACCTCCTATACCTCATTTTAGGAAACTGTTTCGCCACCTTCCAGGTTGTCCTGAGAAGTGGACTGGCGACAATGGGGCTTTTCCATCTGTTTTATAATTTTCATTCTGGAGAAAAACAAGACCTGGCCGGAGTTTAGGCAGTACTGGGCAAAGTTTGGGTTAGGAATAGGACAGAAAACAGAGTTTGGGCGGGCAGGGCTTATTTCTCCCTGCATTGTCCTGCCCAATATTGGGAGGTATGCTCAGAGCACAGAAGTGGGATGTTAATTCTCAGAAAAGGTTGAGTGGATGAAAAGCTGGAGCACACACATCAGTGGAGTCTCTGTGTAGAAACATGTGGGACACCAAAGGTATGGACGCAAAGAAGTCCATTAAAAGGAAAACCAGGCAAACCAGAGTCACAGGGTTATGGAGCAGGTAAGACTCAGCCATTAATACTGCCAGGAGGTAAGACACAAAGGAAAGAAGTAATAATTACACGCTGCCTCCACCATTGCATACCACTAAGACTCATCCATTCTGAATGATTACGTAACTGTATACCTTTTACCAGTCTTATATGTCTGTGACGTACATTGTCAATAAGAATGGGAAGAACATGGGAAGAAACAAATAACATTATAAATAGTAATTTCCTATAAGGCTAGTCACCAAAATAAGCTTGTCCACAAATCTGAATCATACAAAGATTTACACAGACATAAAAAGTGGTGGCACTCGGTCCATTGTTATACAAACATGCCAGGGATGTCATTAGTTTCATGAAAAAGATGAAACTTTTCCTCTATACATGAGCTCTTAACTTTGTTACATTTAAAAAATAAGAGCAATGGTAAATAAATATAATTGTCTTAATAACAATGGATGGAATTCAGGTCCCTGTACACTCTATAGGTTTGGACCCTCTCTTGAGTTATGGTCCCTTATGTGTCAAGAACCCTACCTTCTGTAAGGAAGCAGATTCGCTTACCCAGACACTCTCTTATACCCACCTACAGTGTTGGGAATGGCCTGGCATAAATAAACACCCATTCTCCATTTTGAATATTCAAAACATCTGGTCCTCTGTGAGAAAGCATTTTGATAAATCAAAATTAATACATACCTACAAAGTAAATAGCTATGCATGTAATGATACTTACCCTGTAGGCAGTACAATTTTCCTAAACAGATATGAAAATGGCTATTAACATCAAATATTTGTGATGTTATAAGTAAAAATCTTTACATGGTGCATCTTAAAAATACTAACAAAAAATGTATGAAACAATCTGTAATATTCTGAAACATTGTATGTATGCATGTACTAGGGTCTAGTTCAAAGTATCAAAATTTAAATGACACTTTTAATTTATAATATACAAGCACAGCCTAAATGTTGATAATACAGGACTCCTCCAAAACTGGAGAACTAAAGGTTCCCACCAGGGAGGATACTCCCTACTGAAATCCGGGATCAATTCTTTATTATTTGTCACCTTTAGACCTATACATTAATGAACACATTAATTTAATTCATTATTATTCAGTAGGTTTTAGACTATTCAGCACAAATAGGACACAGGGCATGTCTGAGAGGTTAAGGGGTAGAAGATCAGGGTGACGAGAGTAGGGTGTCAGTTAATCATAGGGTTCAGAATAATATATAATAGAGGAAATGTAATACCTACCTGAGCATACCATTTACAAATACAGACCATGGATAATGAGGAGTCATATGTAGGCTTTAAGATATATTTATATATACTAGGCTCATGACCAATTGAAATTGTTAGGTTAGCAAATGTAATGCACTAATATCCTCATCATGTAGAGGTTATTGTACACTTACCTGAGGGGAATACCTGTAAATATAAGGATCAAGAGGCAAATGTAATACACTAATATCCTTATCATGTAGAGGTTATTGTACACTTACTTGAGGGGAATACCTGTAAAATAAGGATCAAGGGGCAAATGCAATGATCTAAATGTATAAGTTGGAGTCCAATAGGTAACTGCAAAATTGATTATAATCCAAGGCAGAGAAGAGTGATAGGCAATATGAAAAATTATACATGTAATAAGACACTGAAGCAGTGGTCAATTAGACTAGATTTTATTAGATAGATTTTACTAGATTTAGCAGCTGCAAATAAGTGTAATCTTTTCCCCCCTCAAACATGGCGGTGAGTGAGGGATATAATAGGAATGCAGGGGGTGATCATGTATTCCAGATCCCCTTAGCCTCTACTAACATGGCGGCGTAAATAGGATATTATGACAGAATCAATACCCTCTGCCTCTAACAAGATGGTAGGATTAGCATCATTACCATTTGTTACCACTGCTGATTCATTAACTTTAGCTATGATTCACTCTTTAAGTAACTAATGCCGCGTTCAGAAGCTGCCGAAATCGCCGGCTTCCAGCTTAAAGTATCACAGGAAACGACGCGGTTCCTTGGCAATGTGAATGGGGTATTACATTTCCCCATGCAGACAGCAGTGTCCATGTCCTATGATTTCATTTGCCTGCTACTTTCCATGGTATTCCTTCTGGTTACTGCTCTACTGTGCCCTTGCTCCTAATGTTATTAACTGGTGTATTGTACCTTCTTTTGTATTCTTGATTGCCATTTGCACATGTTTAATAGTACACTCCATACAACCTTGCAATACCAAGAACTTTTGCCAGGATGTCAGGTGTTCTTCAGCATGATCGCAGGCCAATGCCGTGATCATGCCTGGGCAGTTGGTTGCTGTAGTTACCTGATGTGATCGCACACTACCTGTGTTGCGATCATGTGTCTGCTTCCGGAGCCGCATCTCCTGCAGTCACCCTAGGGTTGCCACCTGGCCGGTAAACCACCGGCTTGCCCGGTAATTATGCCAGGAGGCCGGTGCCNTTTCTTTTTTTACTGGCAATAGTAATTGCCGGTAAATTTTGGGTTCCTCTGGTCTCTGCTATAGAGCCCGGAGTCCCAGTGTCACTGGTCCCTGATAGGAGCCGTACAGACCTTTGCAGTGTGTCTGTAGCAGCGTGTCCCTCCGCAGCTTCCTGTTATCTTTATTGCTGTCAGCGTGACCTCAGGGTCACATGACCTTCATTCAGTGAGGAGAGAAGATTAACTCCTTGTGAACTGAGACGAACAGGCAAAGCACCAAGGTAAGTGGGTACTGGAGGGAGGGGGTTATAATGTGCTGTATATGTGTATATGTGTGTGTGTGTGTATGTATGTTGGTATGTGTGTTCTGTATATATGTGTGCTGTGTGTGTATGTATGTTGGTATGTGTGTTCTGTATATATGTGTGCTGTGTGTGTGTGTATGTATCATTTATGTATGTGTAATATGTGTGTGTATGTATGTAGGTATGTGTAATATGTGTGTGCTGTATATATGTGTGCTGTGTATGTATGTATGTAGGTATGTAGGTATGTGTAATATATATGTGTAATATGTGTGTGTATGTATGTGTAATATGTATGCGTAATATGTGTGTGATGTGTGTGTGTGTGTGTGTGTGTGTGTATGTATGTATGTAGGTATGTGTAATATGTATGTGTAATATGTGTGTGCTGTATATATGTGTGATGTGTGGGTATGAATGTGTAATATGTGCATGACGTCTGCCAACGTCACTCTGTCACCATCACTGCCACCGTTGTGAACCCCTTACGGAAAAAAAAACACTTTGAATTAATTCAACGGTGGCAAATACACAGTGCCTGGGCAGAAAAAGGTTGCGATATTAGCTCCGCCCAGGCCACACCCCCAAAGCCACAACCCTTTCTACCCTGGCCGGTATTTTTTAGTGGGGAAGGTGGCAACCCTATGTCACCCTGGGAGCTCACCTCTCTCCTCTCTACCTCTCTCCTCTTTTGTTTTTTGTTGGTTAGTCTTGTATGTCCGTGCCTACTGTGTCTTGTCTGGGCTTTTGTTTTCTGTGTGTTAGTGTTAGTCTGTGCCCTCTGCTAAGTGTCCGGGCCTTGGTTACCCTAGTGGTGGATTAGTTGGGGACTGCAACCTGCCTTGGTCTGCCACGGCAAGCCCATTCTCAGGAACACCAGGTGGCGGTTTAGATTCTGCACCCCAACTTCCCACTTTCCCTAGGTAGGAGTCCACTATAAAGGAGCCATTACCATCTGTGAGCTTGTCCTTATTTGGGGCAAATAAGTATTTTTATTTGCATAAAATATTAACATTAATTAACATTTCCAAATATTTTTTCTAATACCAACAGCCGTTCCCATTCTCAAATATTCTGGATAAACTATCCACATTCTCACTAGTCTATATTAGTAATGTTTTTTTCCTCACCCCCTCTGTTTGTCTACATAAACCTATTTGTATTTTTATCTATTTTATTACTAAAAATTGCCTCCTTGCTCTTTTCCACTTTTCATCATTTNTAATTCCAGACTGCACAAAGAATTGTTTAAAGGCAGAGGAAGTTTGGTTGGCATTGTGAGGCGGGGTGATCTAATATAAGAAGCAGGGTAGGTGTTAGGGTAACCAGGTATATGGCAGTATTATGCAAGACATGGCAGAAAAAACTGTATAGGTACACATGTTCTTCACATGGTGCACATAACTAACAGCTGTTGCAATATACAGTAGTGGTAATTGTTAGGAATGACCAAATAACAGGGAGTCCAACTAGAAGTCTGGTGTTCACTGAAGCCCCTAATGGTTCTGTCACGGGCTGTGAGCATGCAAATACACCGTGACTTACCTGACTGTGTCCCCGTTTATGGGGTGCTGGAGGCAGGCAATTGTGGCTGGCAGACTAGCAAAAGACTCTGTGACCAGATTGTGGTCCATTTGCAAACGGAAGTGACACAGTCGTCATCTTGGAAAACCGGAAGTGGCATGTGTCACCATCTTGGATTCAAGTCATATGACCATTTTGCACCAATAGTAACCAGAGTTGCTTCTGCTGCTGCCAGTGACCTATCAGGCGACACCAGGGGGTATTTAACTGTCCATTCAAGCAGCAGGTGCTAGTGCAACCTCCTAGCTCCCTGAGCTATCTCAGCGTACCTTGGATTCGTTCTTCCATCTATCTATTAATGCACAGATGTGTGCAGCCATGTCCACAGTGACATTTGATGGACCCATCCCGAAGAAGTATATTGCTGTCCTTGGTCATACCATAATACATACCTATATTGCACAACTAGACTCAAAAATAAATATAAATATAAATAAATAGTAACAATTCTAGGACGTCATCTCTTAGAACGGATAGCACTGAGTCCCCTACTCGTGGTTCCAAGTGATACATAGCTACAAAAAGCAATTGAAACTGTTCATTTCACTCAGACATTTGGGTGATATGGTTTCTAATCGATGATTCCATGTTGTTTCCAATTTCAATAGCTTTAAATCTCTATCCCCTCTCATTGCTATATGGAATTTAATTTGACATTTAATTTAATAAAAATGTTCATACAATACATTTTTACTAGCAAATGCAACTATAATTATAATCATATTTTATACACAGCTTAGCATGACCTAATGTTAAGCATTTGGAAAAGATGTAATTATTTTTAACAAATAACAATCACTTTTAACAACTAATTTTCTTTTTCTGCCCACAGCATTGATGTAGGTAGCAAATTACATTTAATTAAAGTACAGTAGTAATACCACAAAGACAAAGACAGCTGACAATTACAAAACTAGAAACGGAAAATTAGAGGCCAATGAATGGAATGGAGATCAAGGATCTGATTCAGTGTTTGTGCAGACGCATTGAAAATGTGCAGGCGAAATACCGTATGCGCCTAATTCACAGGTGCGCATTTCTGGAGAAATTAGCATGCCAAAACACGCCCATAATTTACTCACAGAAATCATGGACTATATATGACACGGATGTGCTACATTTCGGTTGGCTTTTTTTTTTTTCACGCATGCGCAGTGCGATTAAGCACAATGCATCCGGCCAAAAAACAGCGGATCCTTTACTCTTAATAAGATCCCAAGTTAGACAGCATAAAGTTGTGTAATAAATTTGTAAGCCTATTAAAAATTATAAGTGTGTGACAAATATGGAACAGTTTGTATTTATTGTGTACTTTACCATACGAAACAACTGCCAGTATGTTCTAAAAGGCATAGCATACCTACACCTTTCAGTACCGTAAATTTCACCAGACTATTCTACATACCTCCCAACAGTAAACAGTCCCGCTTTTGGGGGACTGTCCCGCTGTCCCTCCCGCCTCGCAGTTTGTCCCACTAAGGGGACAAACTTAGTTTTTACTATGATGCCGAGAATCGCGGCATAAAAAAGATGTGTGGCTTGGGAGGGAAGGGGTGGAGTCGGGGTGTGCCAGGGAGGAGTCGGACCGGTACGGGGTGGGGCTTATGTGTCCTACGGGCTGGACCGTGGATGTTGGGAGGTATGATACTATATATTACTACATATATATGAACTATATATTTTATAAATGGGGAAGGGGATTGCCATTTTACATTACCCTGAAAATAAATGCTATTGGCACAAGACTGATGGACAATGTGTTTGAATTCCACAAATCTTCAGATTACAATAAAAACAAAACCATTTTACAATCCACTTGAAACCAGTTGTGTGAGAGAAAATAGTCATATTATAGTGTAGTAAAAATGTATCAATATGCCAACAAAAAACAATGCAGTATGCTACATGCATGCATCAACAAAAGTAAATTAGGTAAATTATAACAATCAGTGTATTGGTAAGAGTTAATGTATGTCAATGTTATACTGCGTTCACACTGACAACCTGGGAATTTCACTCTTTTTATAGCAGAGTAGTTTGCTGGGGCACTGAAATTCTCTAGTCAGTAACCCCATTCACACTGCTGAATCTACCCTGGAATTTCACAAACTACCTTTATTTACCTTTACCTTTATTTCAGAAACTTCACACTGAACCAGGGTTGTTAGCTGAAAGATGTGATTCATCATCATAGAGCCTTGATTGATTTAAAAAAAGTGATATCATTAAAAAAATACATTAAATAAACGTAAAAAACGATAAAAATTAAAAATAATACAAAAGTATTTAAAATAAAAAATAAAATAATAAAATATAAAAAAAACATTTATATTGGTTTTTTCAAAAAATTATAAAAATAGCAAAAAATCACAGAATTTGGGGCTAGTTTTGTTCCTACACTATTATAGATCTCAATAACATTAGTTTCTACTCATTTCTAGTAATTTCTGATAACTTCCCAGTTCACAAAATAGTTTTCACTTGGTTTGAGCAAAATTGGTTGCACCAACCGATGTAGTTTTATGACTAAGCTAGGCATCAGCATTCATGTGCCACTCAAACTTACACCATGGCTCGTGTACTGTCACTACCTATCATACTACCACCACTGAAGTTTAATAAACTACCCCAAATATGCTGATCCAATGAGTATATATATACAAAACGAAAGTTTATTCAGGAAAGCATTGTGATTATAAAATTATATATGATACAATCCTTGATAAAAACCACAATGTCTGTGGTTGAAACATCGGACTTATATCCATGAATATTATAATATATATATATTATATCCACTGCCTGTCTTATACCTGAAGGGCAGGGAGAGACACGCCTTCGGGAACCAGGAAGTCGCAGAGGACTAGTTAAGCACTTGCTCCCAGCATCCTCTGCGAGCATCACATTCATACAAGAAAAAAAAAGAAAAAAGGAACCAAATCCACAATGGTGTCGGATCTCTCGCGAGATCCAACGCAGCACAGGATCCAATGCCACATCCGCCTCGGATTGAGCTGGAGATTACCCTGGTACTGATTACCCTGGTAATTCTTGTACTACCAGGGTAGTTTGCTGGGGCTCTGAATTACCATGATCATTAAACCTGTTCACACTGCTGAATGACCTTGGTAATTCACAAACTACCCTGGTCAACACCGTTCACATTGAACCAGGGTAGAAACTTCAATTTTATTGTGATCATTGAGCTGTGATTGGCTTAAAAAAGTGATGTCAGAAAAAATTGAAATACAACAAATAAATAATAACAAAAAGTATGTAAAAAAATAAAAGTATTACAGCAAAAAATGCAATGAAATAAATAATAATAATAATAATAATAATAATAATTCCAGGCCAGTAGAAATCCTATGTCTCTCCAACTCCTGAGTCCCCGGTTCGTGCAAAGACAGAGGAAACGGCAATAGTGTAATTCTGTAATCTCAGGTTTCTTAATGTAGTAATTGCGGTACTCACATGGACTTCACTTGTTAATTTGCATCTCTGGTATCTCTTTATATCGATGTAATCATCCTCCGTTGTTTCCCTCCGATCTCCATCGAAAACAGGAAAGAAAAGAGAACTCCTTGTGAAGAGTCTCCCACAATCTCGGCACTCCCGCAGAAAGCCAGATAACTCACCTGGCTTGCATCTTGTCCATAGATATTGTATATACTGTAAATTAATTCCAGTCTACTTCACTCTCCCGATAGTTTAAGGGTTTCAAGTGTTCTTTATTAACATAAAATACTTTAACATAAAAATCTTCAAGCAACTATACTGTTCACTCCCAAGCACAGCACCAATGAGTTACTAACCCGCAGGGCCCTCGCGGTTAGTATATCTCCTGTGGTTAGAGACATAGGATTTCTACTTGCCTGGAGTGAGAGGATTGTGTTATATCTGTTTATGAGTTTTATTCTTTAATGTATATGTTTTGAAGTGGGTTCACGCTATATTCTGTTTCCTCTTCCTTCATATATGATGCATGGATAAATTATGGAGGCTGAAGACAAAAGAGTTACAATACTGAAGAATGGACACTGTTTCTTTATACTGTTTTCGTGTAAAAGAGAAGTGTTTGTTAGATTAGATTCCACTGTTACATTGTTTTTGAAAGGAAGTGGTGGATAGATTAGGTACTGTTAACGTCACATTATTTCTGTCTAATTATTGGAAATTCAGTGGTGAAAGGGAGGCAGCGCTTTAGATATCATCAGCATCTTATTTATCACTGTCTATTAATTTTTTGTAATCCCCCTGCTGATCGTATTCTGAGCAGCACCTCTGGGAGCTTTTAGGCACACCTCTATACACATTTTTTGTATTTAATATTGTAGACCTGTATCTATATCTCTTATAGCGATTTAAATAAAAAAAAAAAAGATAAAAAAAATCAATAAAGGTTTAGAAGAAAAAAAATTACTTACCAGAGGAAATCCACAGCAAGTGAGTAACCTGGCAACCCTGGTTTTAGCCAGAGTGGTAATCTGAATAAAATCTAAATTACAGACTAAACATACTGCATTATGTGAAGTCTATATGCATAGATATTTCCCTGAATGTAAATTAATTTTCCTGTATGTAATTTCCCTGAATGTAAATGAATTTGCAGCCCTTATATTACAACATAGCTTTGCTCAGTTCTACACCTGTTCCTGTTTTGCTGCTACTCTTACACCCTTGATCATCTCTGAGCAGAAGAGTAAAACGTCCTACAGTAGCTGTTAGGAGGTAGTGTTCCTCAAGTCACATCCAACCCATAAAGTGCCTTTAAAACATGACTGGGAATAAAAGCCAAGCCAGAAACCACTTCCTTAAGGAAGAATTGCCCATCTGCAGACAGCTGTTTCGGGGTGTTTGCCTCTCATCAGTGCAAAGCAGGGATCTGGCTGCCTAGGTGAGTGGCCTTCAATGTAGTTATAGGGGGACNGACATTCTCCTTAAGGAGAGCACCATTACAGTGTATGGAGTCTTATAGGCCATGCTTGCTCCATTAAAATGTAAATATGCAAATATGCTCTAGGGAAGAGAGCTATAACTCCAGCGCCTCAAGTCACATCAAAAACATAAAAGGGCCTTTAAAACATAACTGGGAATAAAAGCCAAGCCAGAAACCACTCCCTGCACTGATGAGGAGCAAACACCTCTAAATCCTTAAGGAAGTGGTTTCTGGCTTGGCTTTTATTCCCAGTCATGTTTTAAAGACCCTTTTATGGGTTTAATGTGACTTGAGGAACGCTACTTCCAATAGGTGGCCCTGGAGATATAGCTCTCTTCCCTAGGGCATATTTGCATATTAAATTTTAATGGAGCAAGCATGGCGTATAAGAATCCATACACGTGTAAATGTGCTCTCCTTAAGGAGAATGTCAGTCCCCCTAGAATTGCTGGGACTTAATAAAAAGTCCCAGCATCGGTATACTGCACATGTGCCAGACTCCGGGGAACATNGTCTGCAGTATTCCCGCGGCTCATCTATAAGGTGAGTTTACTTCTGTTTTAGTATTTTTTTTCTAGGTTTTACAGTAACCCGGAAGTCTCCCCATATGTCCCTCCCATTTTCCTCCCTTTATTAGACAACTGTGATACAGCAGCTATCACTATCTACAGATGGTGATAAATATCAAACACATCGATTTCGTATATTAAATAAACAGATTTATCAAATGAAATCGATGATTTTAAGGCTTAGTAAATGGATCCTTTACTATCTTGTGACATGACTGTCAGTATATTGACAGCTCCGTAGAGGAAAAATCGTTTCTTTGGCACAGAGTCTGTCTTAAATATTAAGATAATTAAGAAATTTATTAAGATAAATTGTTCCAATCGAAAGATTATTTCAAGAGTGGGTAAAACCATGTTGATTTGCAGGGGAGGTAAAATTAATGTTAGTGTTTATTTTTGCATTTTGCTCACAGATACTGACCAGCCTTACTGTTACACTGTTATTAGACTTGGACTGGAAACATCATCTCTCACCTGTAATACTGTTTGCAACTAATTCAATTTGCCTCCCTTGCAATTCAACATGGTTTCACCCACTCTTGAAAAATCTTTCGATTGGAACAATTTATCTTATAGTGTATGCCCAGCTTAAGAGAGAGATTGATACAAACCAAAAACATTATTTTTCTTGTAAATTTCCAGCTTCTCTCATTAACAATTAGAATCCTAATTGTATGTTTATATATATATATCACTGCTTAATCTGGGCATACACTATAAAATAAATTGTTCTAATTGAAAGATTTTTTAAGAGTGGACAAAACCATGTTGAATTGCAGGGGAGGTAAAATGAATGTCAATGTTTGCATGCAGGGAGAATACTATATTGTTGTATGTTGCACACAGATACTGACCAGCGTTACTGTTGCACTGTTATTAGACTTGTGCTGGAAACATCATCTCTCATCTGTAATACTGATAACAATGAATCCAATTTACCTCCCCTGCAATTCAACATGGTTTTGCCCACTCTTGAAAAATCTTTCAATTAGAACAATTTATTTTATAGTGTATGCCCAGCTTTAGACATGAAGATGATGCAGCATCATACTTTTTTAATGATATGATAGTAAGCATGAACTTAGACTGAACTTATACTAATGAATGATTAAATTCCACACAATATAATTATATGAATCAGCATTATGTATACAATATAATAGCAATAGATGAATCATAAACAGATGTACATTGTTTTTGTTTAAAAATCTAATATTAGTGAAAATGTTATAGGTTCCATTCTACCAAGAAATAGTTGTGTTTCTCTCGTACATATTTCTGTAGGAAGACATTATAACGTTTGTTATGCTAACAGTTTTGATTTGAGCATCTAGGCATGATTGATTTCCATGGTAATATCAGCGATGAAATCTCCATCCCCTTTCTCTACATATTCTGCTATTATGTGACCACCAAGACATTTTCCTAGAGAAAATTACATCTTCAAATGGAACTGTGTAATACCTACATAAAGAAAACATATTGTTGTAAAATGACTACTTTTGAAATGAACTCCTTAGCCTATATCTACTAACGCGTGGAAACTGAAAAAAATTGGTTGCCTATAACAAGTAAAATGCCGGCAGACGCGGCAGAAAAAGAGGTGGGTTTTGAGCGGTCCAGGGGCGGAGCTGGGTGGGGCTGAGGCGAGATTTATAACATTTTGCGGCGAGAAACAGATGTAGACAGCGAGAAATTATAATAAACATCCTATAAAATGTAAGCTTGCGAGCAGAGCCCTCTTCCCCACCCATTCTGTCTGTTACCACCAAGTCATTTCTTATTTAGACTTGTAAAATTTTAAATAGGGTCTTGTCATATACCCAGATTAAATGATTATGTGACTTATTGTAGACATATATTCTTTAATTGGGGTGTTGGAGTACTTTTGGACTGAATACAGTATTGGTTACACAGTCCATTTATTTTATGTAAATCTTGCCCTAAACCCCACCTCTTGAGTGGCACAAACATACATTTACAAATAATGGGTGGACATGAAAACATTAAGCCCCACCTTTTTCATAGTAACCTTTTTCATAAATCACTGCCTTACCCCCAGTTCCTGTGAGATTTGCAGACTCTCCTGGTAAACGGGGAGAATTGCCCGAAATTCAAGTCTCCCAAACATTCAAGGAGAATGATGCAGACCTGTCCCGCGGCCTGGAACGTATATGTTGGGAGGTATGTAATTATTATATGCTCCTGTAATGAAATATGTTCTGATACATACTGACATGCTTTATATAAGTAGTGTGCCAATGCTTTGGTTAAAGGCAGTAGGATTTATCCCTTAACAAAGAACTTATCTTAGCATGTCAATGGGTTTAATGGGCAAACATTAAAAACCCATTTACATACATAGGAAACTGGCAGAGGCAGGGATGACAGGAGTGTTTTGCAGCATGCAATTTTGGAAAACAAGAACACACTGATATTTTTTACTGGGCACCCTGTGATCTTGATCTGCCTTTATCTTCTGTTATCTAGACATTTCAACATAGTGGCATATAAAGAGTTTCCAAGAATCCACTCAGAAGATGCTGTTTTACGCAGTTTAACAGCATTGTTCTTTACCACACACTGGTAAGATGTTGGCCTTGAATGTGGTCTATTGTGTCATATCCAAGATTGCTGTTTCAAATTGCATTGTGATGCTGCTTAGATAAACCCTCTTTGAAACAGTGAACTATTGAAAAATAACTAAAGCTGTAAAGATAACCAAATATTTCAGCAGTTTCAGGAAAAATTTACAGATGCAAATGAATGGTAACAAGTTATTTGTTTCTGATGAGTTACATTAAAGAGCTTTTACACATTGGAGTTAGTTTATTTTTAATCTATCACCTCTACAGGGAGAGAACACATTTTCAGCTTGCAGAAGGAATAAATTGAAAAAGATGAACCCAGCTAGATAACTGAATATATATATATATACCCCAGGATCACAAGGGTTAATGGTTAATTGGATTAAGGCACCAACATAATATGGTCATAATTTTATTTTCTACTTATGATTGGCTAGGTAACAAGTGAGTCATCATATTAATTAGTTTTTTAATTGGTCAGTTGGTCTGTGGTAGAGGGTATAAAAGACAGCTGTAGAGCGGGGAAACGGGGATTGCATGGTAACCTCTTGACATGAGTGCGTGGTACAATTTTGACTCGAACTCGACTAGAACCAACTGAGGGGTAACATCGAGAAACCAAGCATGGCAGAATTNGTGACCGCTCTTGACTATGGTGAGCAGTACAAAGTCTGGGACACATTGTCCAAGAGTCCAGAGGGCCGAGATGGAATCCGAAGATGGGGTGGTGCCAGACGCACCTAAAACTAGTGACCGTGCAGTATGTGCAGTGGCGCAGCTTTGCTAGAGCGAAATGCCTAAAGCCAAGGGTAGAATCGCCTGGTGAAATCACTGGGAACTCAAAGCCGAAATAGCGGTGAGAGAAGCTGAGGAATAGTAGTTGGTGACTGCCACAAGATAGAAGTAACCNTCAAAAAGGTCGGGCCTGTGCGGCGAGGCATAAACAGAAGTGGTTGGGGAGATTGCAGAGACGAGCAGAGATGATCGAAGCCATGTACCAGGATAAACCCTGGGATTAACGGTATGTGTTGGGACCGGTATGTGTTAGGACCAGTTGAAAAACTGAGGAGGAACACGCTACACCCCTAAAGACTGTTCCAAAGACCGTGAAATAGACTTTATTGCTGTGAACGTGGTCGCAGCTGGGTCTGGTAAAGACGGTGATATGCTAACACCATCTGAGTTTGAAGAGAAATTGTAAACGTTTCAAAAATGTAGGGGCCAGGTCACTTTGGATGTGGCTCTGAGGGGCCTGCGTATTGGACACCCCATGAATGACCCCATTTAGAAAATGGCACACCTCAAAGTATCCAAAACAGCACTTAGGAGGTTTGTTAACCCTTTAGGCGTTTAACAGGAATTAAAGCAAAGTGAGGGTAAAATGTNAAAATTTCTCTTTTTTACCAAATTTTCCATGTTAATCCATGATCATGATATATGATTGTAAAACGCTAGGGGTCAGAAGTGAAGGAGCAGCATTTGGCTTTTTAGTGCAGATTCAGCTGGAATGGTTTTAGTGCGGCATGTTGCATTTGCAGAGCCACCGGTTGTATCACTAGAGTAAAATCCCCCAAGAAGTAATACAATATTGTAAAATACACCCCTCAAGAAACTCGTATACGAGTATAGTGAGCAGTTTGACCNCACTGATGTTTTGTAGCGTGAACATTTTTCCTGTCAGGCGGGCAAGGATTAATCTTTCATTTTTAACATATAATTTTTTTTTTACATATTTTCATTCATAAAAAGTTTGCATAGTACTCACGGCAGTTACTATGCGGGCTATCGTGAATGAAACTAATGTGAATATATATTTTTAATGCTTATTCAGAAACAGGCTATTATTAGTACTCTAAGGAGACTGACAGGTCTGACAGTCACACTGAAACAGCCGTAATTGGCTAGAAATGACTAGCCAATCAGTGGCGATCGGGGGCAGCAGGATCAACAAGATTCCCGATAATCGCCCCCCACTCCCCCGAACACGTTGCCAAAGATGGCTACTGCACTCTTCTGTGATAAGGCTTTTCAGGATTAAAGAAAAAAGAAAAATTTCTCTTTTTTGCATGTTTCCTTAAAGAGTAAATCCTGTAGAACGTAATCCTGACTGGATTCTGGAATATCTAAAGTCTTATGTATTAATCTCAATAAGTTATCCAACAAATCCAGATTTGTCCCTTCATCTTCTGATGCATCTGATCTTTCATAAATTTGTATTAGCTCAGGCATGGCTCAGGGAATTTTTCTCAGGTTCACTACCAATAGAGCGTGTGTGTTTGTGTGTAATGCTGTTACCCCCCTTGGCAGTTAGAGCGCTGCTGCCGGCTTCCTGAGACATCGGTCTGCACATCTACAGTCACCCAAAGCCTGCTGACTGGAAGCGGCTGATGGTGTGACTCCTGGCTCCTTCTGAACACACTGTTGCAGGTACTAAACAGAAAAGGAAAGACACAGACGATGATGGGAGGAGAGGTAATTACGCAGGTGTCTTTCCTTTTCCTGTTGTGGGGACCAATGGGGATCGAGCTCCTACTTGTGTGCTGCCATGGGAGGAAGGGGAAATCTAGCTACATATCGGTCACTAGTTATATCCTTATCTAGAATACCACTAAGAGCTGAGATTTGTACTTGAGTATGCAAACCAGCGGTAACCACTGAGGTTTTCTTTAGATAGGTCTTATCAAGACTAGGGTCAGCAGTATAATATTCCCAGTGCTACACTGCAGGGTTTTCAAGACAGGTTGCTGCAGCACTAAACAGAGGTTGAGAGGGTGAATTCCCAGACACTACAGAGCCGTTACAACGTGTACTGAAGGTGATGTGTTTTTTCAGGCCCCCATTTCACTGAAAGAAGATAATCACCAGGGCCAGCACCAGCAGACAATCGGCACGCACACTACAGACGCCGCCTTTTATACAAACAGAGAGATGATAGAAGTTGTATACAAGGGGTTAACCCCTCAGGAAAAGCACAATGGCCGCAAAAACACTTGACCTGGTAGGGTTGCATATACCAGTAATTTAGACCCAGTTGGAAAAATTCTGGAGTTGGAATTAACAATACCAACTGGCCTGTGTCAGTTCCTGGCCACAGGCCGGTTAGTGAATCCTGCAATTTCACATGTATTTTATATGTTTGTATATGCAATCTATCTTTTTAGTTGCTCTTCTTTGTATAGTGTTTTGGATCTGTAATTTATTTTAAAAAGCTATCAAATTCTAGTCAAATTATACCGCACAACTCACAATATTGTTTGAAGAAGTTACAGTAAGTATTATTTTTCTCAAATATTAAATCATGAATGGATAATAAGGCCTGCACCGACCACCAACACCACAGTCGAATTGAAGGCCATCATCTTCTTGCCTACTAATACTTCTCAGTGGGTATGAGGTTTATCCCAGACATCCAATTGTATCCAGTGGTTTAGCTTCACCAGATTCCATATGAGCTTTAGACACTGACAATCACTTTGCTCAAACAGTTTGCTCAAACAGAAGTAGTAAGTATCTGTATTAGCTGTTCTCAAAGATTAAACTATGTGCGCACATGATCTTTTCTGCATCTGGAATTCAGAAACAGAATAGAGCTCACCATACACAATTTATGTGACAGGTGACCCAAATACCATGCCTCTAGGACTACTCTGCACCATAATTTTTGTGACTGTTGGGGGATACGGGTCTTCTTGGGAAAGATCATGAACTTAATTCCTTGTTTAATTTGCACTTGCCTTGCGATTTCTCAGCACTACTATCGGTCAACCAGGCAGTCCCACTTCTGACAGTCGTCGTAACATCAGCTAAAAGATTACTCCTGCAGCATTAGATTAAGCCCTCCCTTGTTGGGGGCGGTCCAAACTTATATACCTTATATATGAAGCGAAGGGCGCTTTTTTTTTGCCTGATATTAAACAAGGGATTGCCTGTTTTATAGGAAGTGGATTCTCTGCCCATGTCCCAACATTCCCTGATCTTACAACTGTCGACGACATGGTATCACCACTCACTATGGCTTTCTCTTCTTCCTCCTCCCACTCTCCCTCTCCCCTTCTCTGCTGTAATACTCCTATAATACTGATTGCAAATAAATTTAACTTAAAATTTAACTCCCCTGCAATTTAACATGGTTTTGCCCACTCTTGACTAAACCTGGCCTAGTGGCACAGTCCTTCCTTGGACAGTAAGAGAGAGTGTGCTTTACCTAGCAGGGCAAACAATCTGGATTGGACCTTATGGATGGTGGACCCTCCCTCTCTTCTAACCATCCACCCTTACCCTTACCAGCTTTTAAACATGAAACACACAAACATTTCCCTGGGGCTTACAACACACAGGCCAGTAACCTTGGAGAAATATACCTTCCTTAAAAGACAAATTCAGTGACTCTGTCACTATATATATATACATTTCACATA
>JABWIB010002705.1:8220-23226 GCA_016617825.1 Platyplectrum ornatum | reverse complement strand
AATAGCACACGAGGAAGCTACAGCGTTACATCCTTCGAGAAAGCTCATGATGTCGGGCGAAACGCGCGTCAGGATGATCTATCGATGGTTTGGATGACNTTCTCCGATGATCCACCTATACCTACTCGTGCTAAGTGTTGTGATTGTTATCACCAATATACTTTCTTTTGTGTTATATACTAGCAATTGCTTAATTGGTGAATCTCGCTCTGTTTTTAAATGATTTGCAGTCCGGTCTCAGCCCAATTACACGCATATGTTTCCCTAGTGTAGGGAGGGACAGTNAGCGGCCCAAGGGGGTGAAGACTGCCCGTGAGGGGAGTAGTNCTTGGCTAGGGGATAAGATTTNTCCCTTTTTGAGTGTAGGGGAGACCGGCAANTATAAATGTGTGTTATGTTTTTTGGTTAGTATATATTTTATATTTCGCCTTTCTCTTTAACATTGCAATGTGTAAGATATGTGTAATTGTTAGTGGATAATTTTGTACTCTGTAGCTTCTTTGTTATTAAAGATTTGTACATTTTATTGTGGTCATATACTATTTATAATCAGGTGTGCAGGACGATTTAAACTAGGGGGGCTGTGCAATGGTTCAGCCTCTAGTGCTGCCTTAGGACAGCTCTCAAAAATTCATTAAATTTATCTCATTTTGAGTGTAGTCCGTGCACCCTATCTTCAATCATTTATTTGTATTATTTGGTTGGTGCGGTACTTTTTTCCTTTTTTCTTTGAATTCTGTGTTAGTGCAAAGTATTTTTATGGTAATTTGTATATTTTGATTGTGCACTAGGTATGGCTCACCACTGAAGCCCTGATGAGGTATCTGCAGGTGCTCCTGTCTCCGTCACTTATGAATGCTTGCAGCTGAGGTGGTGTGTCTGCCCGAGGGTGTGGAGACTGGCCTGGCGTTGTTGGTTAATGTGGGAACGACTAACCAGACGGCGGGTGGGTAGTTCGCTAGCATTGGCTGGTAGTGATGACATCACTGCTTAGTGATGACATCAGTGGCAGAAGCAGTAACGTGATGCACATCAGGACGCTAGAGGGTGAGTATATAAAGAGCTGTAAACTGATAGTTAGTTGTGTCCAGTATGTTGTAATTATATTAATTCCATGGCTCCTGAAAACGGTAAAGGAGGACCGAAACAGATGTCGGGCAGGGAGCGATATAAAACATATGGAGGATAAAGAATATGTCAGCGAGGATATTTAACCAAATGCTATTGAACAAAGTGTTGATATATTGGAGCATTTTACCTACTATATTTTCTTTGGACTACAATATAATTTTCTGCTTCGTTTTTGCAACATTGAAACATAACAGAGGAGTGTTTTTGGCTACAAGCTTTTATGGATACTTTTTTCTGTGAGAAATGTTTCCAATAATTAAATAAAGATGGATTTTACGTGTGCCGGCTGGAGTTTATGTTCTGGTGAACTCCTTGGGACTATAGAATTAGAGCCGTGCGCCGGAAGTTAGATGTGGAAGTGTGTGCATTATAGAGATTACTATCTTTAAATTTTGAATAAAAAGTGTTTACCACATTGGTAATATAGTGATAAATTGTTAAAAAAAAAAAAAAAACCTAATGAGAGTTACAATCAATATGCATTGCTTACTGTTTCATAAACAACAAATATATTCAGTGAACAGCTGTTATATTATTAAAATATGATAACCCACACTGTGTATTCAAGACATTCTAGACATGCCAATGTTGAAGACTAGTAGTTAATACAAAAGATAAAATAAAAATATATTTTCTTTCAAGTTAGGAATCATTTAATTACATTGTTAAGTCATTGTTCAGGCTTTTTCCTTGAGGTATATCCAGATCATGCATCATGCATTCCCATTTTCAGTTTCTGGTTCATACTGTACTTGTCCTACCGTAAGACTAACATTTTTTTTTATTTTGTTGTGTTTGACATAAGCATTTTTTTATTGACTGATACAGAGTGGATATCAAATCCAGAACTGTAGTTACAAATTTTAGTGCCACAGGAAAAAAGGAAGTCTTTGCTTGACTTACCAATTTACCCTTATTTATTAATTTACTAATTTAAAACATAGACTAGGGACAATTTTGTCTGTTGCCAATTCATGTACCAACATGTTTATTGTGTGGAAGTTAACCACAGCACCCAGAAGAAACCCACGTAGACACAGATGAAGATTTGTTATAAGATATCCAAGATACCCAGTTATCATCTCATCTTATCAATCACACCGCTAAGCTACCTTCTTACAAATAATGACAAATNATTCAGTGACCCATACCCTACCTTATGTTTTCTAACTAATACAAATGTATAAAGGTGGTGTTAAGCCACTTAATAACTACTTGGATTCATTTTATAGATGTTGTATGTCAAGCTCTGCCATGCAATGGAGGTACACTGTTATACTACTATTGTACTATTCTGTGCAATCCTAATTTCCATGTGTGTAAGCGGAGGTCATGCCCCCCTATCCCCATGCACAAAAGGGATTTACGCTACCAAAAATCCATTTTATATTTTACCCATCTCATTTTCATTTCTTTGTAATTATATGTCATATGTATGTATATTTTTTGCAATCTGTTATATTGTTACATAAGTGTCTTTATTATCCATACATAAGTGTTTTCTGTTTAGAAAATTACTCTGAAAGTAAATAATGGTTTCATCAAACATCTGAGTGAAGTACAGTAAAGTGGTAAAAGGTCATTGGAAATAAGCACTGTACTTCAAATAGATCACGTAAATTTTCAGCTGCAGTATACCAAGTAGTTCTAATTTATTTAAGATCATTGCAATTATATATCATTTATGCACATAATCCGTTATGTACAATTATTATATGTATACACTAATTGCTATCCAGATTGATAAAATTGGCACAATGTGTTCCAGGTTGATGGTACAGAAAGGTTAAGGGTGAGTAAATGCATTTTTAATGATACTTTCAATAAAATACTTTTCAACCTAATAGTTGTCAGCAAATATTCCAGTGCTTTCGGTAGTTATTTTAAATCTATAAATAGAACAATACATATGATTTGTTCTTTGTTATATGCTTTAAAAATTCTGATCTATCTGATAGTGACCTCTTATACATCTAGACCGCTAAAATATCTTGTTCTTCTTTGCTGCTTTAGGGCACCATTTGCTGCCTCCAATTATAGTTTCCATTGCCATTTCGAAGACCTTTCTCTTCCATATAAATGGATTTCAGGAATACATCAAAGATAGTAAGGCACTAGTTTTCATTTACACTCACTGTACATTTTGCTTGTAGTAAGACTATTTGTAACTAAAAGAAATTTCATAGTAACAGATGAAATAGAATGCCATATATAATTTACATTCTAAGCAATTTTAAAGAATTCTTAAATAATAAAGCAGCAATTAGTGAGAATAAGTGCTCATTTTGCATTATCAGACAACAAAGGTTTTTAGCACTTCTGTTTACTTTACGCACTAGTTATTTTTAAACAAATTGAAAAGTTGTGCATTCAAATTGCATTGGGGTACATTGGGGTATATTTACTAAGCCGGGAGTTTGCAGTGAGATTGGAAAGTGGAGATGTTGCCCGTGGCAACCAATCATATTCAAGCTTTCAGTTTCATTTTACACACAGGAGAATGTGAACTCAAATCTGATTGGTTGCCATGGGCAACATCTCCACTTTCCAATCTCACTGCAAACTCGCAGCTTAGTAAATATACCCCTTTATTTCAAAATATTTGATCCAGTCATAGGTCAAGTCCTGACCCTATTCAGTGGCAAATGAAGAATTTTGGATGGGGAGTTTCAATATACTTTGTTACAGAACCTAATCTGATGCTTCAAAATACAGTCTATCAAATTAATAATTTTAGTCCTAAAGGAGGTGATCTAACATCAGTAGATCTCAAGAATCTTCATGGATATTGATTGCTGGACAGCTCATATGAGTAAAACAAGGAAGACCATTCAAGACCATTCATTTAGACAACAAAGCAATTGTGTAAAGAAAGTTAGGAAGAAAGACACAATTCCATCAGGTGCTTCTGAGATTAAAGTTCTGAGCCTCGTTTTTTGGTTTTGGCTTTGGTTCTAAAATATTTTCATGTTTTTTTAAATGTTTTGGTTTTGCTTTTGGATCTGAAAAAATGCTAAAATTAGCTGAAAACATGAAATTTGAAAACATGAAATTTCCAGTCATTTCTAGTGAAATGACACCACCTCACAGCAGTTGTAGTAAATATTAACTTTTCTCAAATATAAAATCATGCATGCAAAAAGAAGGTTAGGCAGCCAGGTAAACTTGGTAAACTGACTGGTTCAGGTTCACTGGATCACCTATGAGCTTTAGACACTGTATTTGACTCTACAGTAGTACGTAAGACCAGAAAAGGCTAGCAAAGAAACAATCCAAACCACAATATGCCCCAGGTAACCCAGCTTATTCAGCATTTTAACAGTATCTGTAAGAATTAAATGTTATGGATAATAAGTCCACCAGAGGCCACACCACAATCAACCAACAGTTTTGTATCTGCTGTCTCCACAATGTTTGGCAGGGTTGTAGAGACATTGCAGTACATTGTCCTTGAGCTCTCGTACCCACCTTTATGAAGCACATGCATAGTTTAACAAATCAAGGAGTTCAGCAACTGATATGACTCCCACGTACTTTACATTTGTATAAAAAAATAACCAAAAAAGAAAATGGAATAATTAATTGGTCTAATTTGGCTGCAGGGATGACTTAAGGAAAATGGAATGGAATTGTCATCAGCTGTTACTGTTGGTGGTCAATACTGACCACCAACTGTTTGCAGTTTGTGGGACAGCTGTTTTAAATGAGTAGTTTATTTTGAGGAACATCAATTTCTCTANATTTTTGGGATTTACCCTCCTACGCCTTTCACTAATCAGATTTTTGGTTGAACTAAAAATTCTCTCCGAGTATGAAAGGTGGAAGGTGGGCCGTCTAAGTAATGGATAGCTTATTTATAAAGGAGATTCCAAATAGAGTTTTTTCTCCTCCCAATACTGGAATGGATTGGCAAAAGTTCAATTTGTACATGATCATTTATATGTAGTTCTCCACCATTCTTTGCACCATTGCAATGAGTATGGCTGGAACTATGCTATTTTATAGAACAGAAATTTTTATAGAACAGTTTTTCATTACAACTGACAGTATAAATCAGGAATAGATTTTCTTAAAAAGTAGAAACATGATGGCATTTGGTAGCATTCACACATGATCTCTACCAATCAAAATAAACCGGGCGTATTAATTCATGATATGGGACGTAAATCTATAGCTAACTTCGCTGTGATGGCTTCAGTGATGCACTTTGCTACAGGGTGGTGGCTGTGATATTTGTTTCCTNGAGCAAAGTCCTGTTCAACAGACAATTGTTGTTTGAGACTGATAGCCTTCTTGGTTTTCATGGTCTGTTTCTTTAAGCTGCCTGTTTGGACTGTTTTGTTCTGCATATGCTGAAGTTCTCCATAGAAGCTACTGTTCACTTTAGTTCTGGTGTTGGGTTACACTGCCTGAATCACTTCATCTTAGGAGCACCTGGAGCCTGCTTTATAAAGAAGCTTCCCCCAGCAGACAGGGCTGCTTCATCATATGTCTTTTGTCTTGAGCATACCTGGATGCTGCCTTTGGACTCTCCAAATCATTCCTGGACACTACTACCCTGTTACTTGGACTCTTGTTATTACTTATACTCCTAGCTCCTGCATTCTCAGTATTTGTCCCCCTTGTTTGCTGTTTTCCTAGGTACCTTAGTGTGTTTAGTGTTTCAGTTTTCCTTCTTATTGTGCATATATTCATCAAGGAAATCCTTTAGTCCTAGAGGACAAAATAAAAGACTACCCCTAATTGCAAAGGTGGATGCTGATGATGATGGTGTTGGTGGTGGAGATTGAACAGGGTGGGATTTTGCTCCTATTGCTGACAGCTGATGCTGGACTGCTATGCACCACTGAATTTTGTTGACATGTGGGATGGACACATTGAAAATGACGTTTCATGGTGTTTCACATCCTTGCCTCTACTGGTGGTACAAAGTGCACAGATGCTTTGACACTTGTTGTCTGGGACAGAAGTATTTCTACACAGAAGAGGTGGATTTTTTTTGTTTGTTTTTTTATTTTGGATTTATAGGTTTGCCAGATTTACAGGTCCCATAAAAGTCTTTATTTGGAAATATCTTTTGTGGTGGGGATTCTGGTGCATGTGACAGTAGCAGGAGCATTTACCAATAATAGTGGACATGGTCTGAGTCTTTCCTTTCCACTACGTGTAGTGTATGGTAGGTTTTCCAGTTAACATCTTTCAGGAATTTTTTCAGTGCCAAGGGGAGTAAAACATTTTGCCTTTCACAGTGCCGTCTCTTATGCTTTTGTTTTAAGATTTGTAAAAAAAAATTTCTATCACTGACCAACCTCTTCTTAAAACAAGGGAAATAATTTCCTTTTTAAAACACATGATTACTATAATTAAATGGCAAAAATTCAGGGAAACTGACAAAGATGATGATGAGGGATATTTTAACTTAATAACTAAAATGTCTATTTATGATAACAGTTTATCTTCCTTGATACTGTTGTACCGTTATTCTTGTTCACGATACTCCTCCAATTAATTACTCCCAAAGATTATCATGCAAAAAGAAACAGTATATAGTGTAATATTATTACCCATCTTTCAACTATTCCGTGGATGGTAATGTACTCACAGATTAACCCCTTGTTTATTTGCGTGTAGGTCTCACGATGCGTGGCACAAATCGGGACAGTGTTTCCAATTCTTCTTTCTTCCCTTTATATCTCCATCTTGACCCTCTCAAGTGGTTGTGTTAAAAAAATTTGAAAACAGGAGAAAAGAGAGAAAAAGGTCTTCGCGTAATTCTGTGAGGTGAAACTTTAAGTGAATCAAAAAGTATAGCCCAATGCACTCAGTAAGCCGGATTTGGTTTTCCGTATGTAATAAATAAAATATCTTCCCTTCTCCAGTTCAGCCACTTCCTCTCCCATATTCTCTGTTTTTTTTGCTAAATTAGATGATGTAATTGGTACTTGATCTTCTCCTTGGTGGTATATATCCCCCTCAGAAGGTATAGTCCACTCTCCCTCTTTAGGAGTATAGGTAAGCACAACACTATTAATGTTTTACTTCATAATTTCTAAAAGGGTGGGTGCCAGACCAGAAGGTCACCACCGTGACAATTAGTCATCACTTCAGAAATCTCCACAATCAGACTTGATAGAATATTACACTTTATTAGTTAACACAATGATTCCAGTAGTATATAATTGCATTTCTAAAAAAAACTCCTAGGTATTGCCAAACAATGCAATACCTAGGACATCACATAACTGTTAAAAATCAAAACTGTGAATTGCAGAATTTTTACAGCATGAGTTTCTGAGTAACCATAATAATTATAGTCCTGGATAAAGTGCTATATCAGTGTTACAATACACTTGCATACAACCATCAAGACAAGATGTTCCATCAATCAATGGAACATCATAGGAGGATCCTTCATCCGGTATAAGTATAAGTCCTCAGAAAGTGCCCATCAGATGTTTGATGAGAAAACCTATTCACCTTCCTCAGGGCACAAATATGCTTCTCAACAGAAATGCTTCAAATAAAAAAAGTTTTTAAATAGAACCTTCCTAATCATAGTAATGCTAGCTGATTACCGCCCATAGGGGTCTGCCTGCAGCACCAGTTACCTCATACCACTCCAATACGAATCACTGGTATAGAGAAGTGTAGTGGAACTAACTCAGGATTGCCTACTTCTATAAATGAATATCAGGAAGATTATTATAGCAACCATCAATATGCAGCATCAAAAGTGTGTGTCCTGAAAAACCAAGTTTGAAAGTAGGAATTGGAATTGTGTCAAAAGTGTTGGTTTCCGTGAAAAGGTCATCAGAAGATGCGCTATCGCTGCAAATTGGCGATAGTCCTCCCTCGTTCCCTCCCAATTATTTTGTTAATAAAATCTGGTACATTTATCAAATGGAATACATGACCTCTATCCATAATTCCTCTTGCTGCATCCCACTTCTACGTTCAATTACCTGTCCACCTGTGACCAAATCTCCTGAGCTTAGACCTTTTTATTCTCTCCTCCTCTTTCTTCTTTCCCCTCTTCTCTCTTGTCTTCTCCTTCCCTCTCTTTCCCTCTCCTTTATTGCATAAGCGGTCTGCCACTCTGTTTATGTTCTTTTCCCTCTCTTCTTTGACAACTCTTCCCTACCTCTGTTAAAAATTAAAACCTGGTTGCTCTTTGCTCTTGTTTACACATGTTGTTTTTGTTGTGAACTTTTTGTCGTTTTGTATTTATTTCTATGGCCCCTATCAGGTCCGCTGTTTGTGTACTACCTCAATGCATCCTATCAATAAATACATTCTCAATTCATTCTTCTGTTGCAGGCCCTGAACATAGCACAGGAGCAGCAGTTATTAGGATGTGATAACGTTTTTCATTATTAATATATATTTGAACTTTCCAATAGACTTCTGAATCATATATCTTGTCTTAATGCTTAGATAAGACAAGTTATTGCAGGAAGAAAAGAAATTAGAAATTACTTCTGGTGAAAATAGGTGTTAGTCAACCACTGTTTGTAAATATATGCTGAAGTATTTTGGTAATGCTGACATAGTCTTTTAACAGCTTGTTATGCAATTTTGACAGTATAAAATTTGAGCCATTTCAACAATTAAGTACAGATGCCAAGAACGAGTGTGGTGTTTTGTTCTGAGCTCCAACCAGTTGTCTTCAAATACTGCCATGTGACTTATTACATTGACGGGAGTTGATTCAGGATCAATCATCAGCTTTAACTCTTACACAGTGTAGTGCACATATTGCATATATGTGTATTATTATCAGCACTGATCTCTCCACCTAGGAGACGCTGGTGCAGCATGTCTCTTACAGGGACATATTATGCTTTTTGGGGACCCCCTTGTGCAGGGCCGCCATCAGGAGGGGACAGCCGGGCCAACTTACCTGGGCCCGGTTGTTCCTACACAGAGAACCATAGGATGCTGAGGGAATACAGATGGAAAGCTTCCTTGTGGAAGATTTTCATCTGTGTTTCTTCTGTTGCAGCAGGCTGCTTGAACTCTCCGAAGTGAGACGAGGTGGCGGTGGCCCTGCCCTTGTGTATGCTTTGCGGGGGCCTGGGACAACCACCATATTTGTCCCATGATGGATTCGGCCTTATTACCTACATCATACCTTATTCCACAAGTTGTTTTGGAGGAATAATTGGGTCAAGGAGGTCTCAAAACTGGACTGAGATTATGTTTTTTCAGATTGTTTTCTATATATTATCCCTTCAATAAATATACATAGTTAAAGAGGTATCTCTCTAAATTAAGAGTTTAATTTTTGCTGCTGCCATTTCTTTCATGGAGTATTGGGGTGTCACACTGATTTAAATTAAATCACTGCTTCAACCTAGGTCCTGGAATATTTACTGGCCCTCTCGGGATAACAGGAAAAGTGCCCAAAATGCACGAGTCTTATGGTAATTGCAAGGGAATTTGGAAACCCTGTGCTACTGTAAGTAAAGTCCTGATTGTTGTACTTGACTACCAGGGTAAATGTTTCATCATCAGATGCGACATTTTATAACGTTTCTAAAATACCGTCATGACACTGGATTTATCCCGAAGCATGGTAATATGCTTTTGTATGTAGTCAGCAACTATATGGAGTTTCAACAGTAATGCTGGGTACACATCAGAAAGATCATCTTTCCAATCAACAGATAAATGACCCTCACAGCAGAAATCTGTTAGATATGTACTCAACAAAATGCATGTTATGTGACTACACACTGAACTCATTTCTGCAGTGAGGGTCATTTATCTGTTGATTGGAAAGATGATCTTTCTGATGTGTACCCAGCATAACATCTAGGTGGAGTATTAATGCAGAAGATAATCATTGTCAATGGCAATACAACCTGCTGGTTACAAAGCATTAATGCAGCCTTTGACTCTTTTCCTGAAATCTACATGTGGTGGAGACATCCATTCATATGGCAACATGGCCGTATTTTATAAAAGTTCTAAAGTGCCACATCTGTAATCCTCTCTTATACTTTAATTTAAATGTCTGTTTGCAGTCTGTAACTTTTTCTGAATGCAGGTCTTGTTATCATAGATATATTTAATTTCCTCTTCAGTAGCGTCTATTTATTTGTCAGCTTCTCTTACTGGAAAATGGTATGTCTCTTCCCAGAAAAGTGTTCACATGCATTATCTTTATATTAGAGGTTTACAAGTGCTTTGCCTTTGTTTTCTTTGGTTGAACATCCTACTTTCAGTATTTGTGGTATCTAGTTTTCATTGAAAGCNTAATGCTGTTTTCTTCAGGTATGTAACAAATGCTTTGCATTTGCATTGTGAGAATAATCCAAGGTTGCAGACCCCAGAGAGACTCATGAATTTTGGGCAGTACTCCCTGTATCCAGAGAGAGTCGGCAAATCTCCCAGAACTTGAAAGGAGGCAGTGATTTCATATAAATCACTGCCTCAGTCCAGAGCGGTCCAGTGGCGGGGCTTAATGACATCAGATTCTGCCGCAAAAGCTATGCAATTGCCTTACAGGGCATATGACCCTGTAATAATCTGTTCTGTAAATAAGTGGTTGTCAGTGATACCTAACTTCAATAGTTTTTAGAATCAGTTAATAATAAGCTAATAATCTCAGTCAGTGTTTTGTACTTTCTTTCGGATGGTTCCTATGCCAACAGTCTTTGAAATACATTTTTTCACTCTCATTGTTTTATCATTAACACAGCTTTTTTTTTTCCAATCAAATATATTAGGATTGTAAGTAAGGGCTTAACCTTCCACCATGTGTATCTGACACACACCTTCCACCTCCCTGATGAAAGTGTTCCATAGAAAGCATTGCATCTCAGGTTTAGTTCCATAATGAAAACAAGGCTGTTTGGTCACTACTGTTTTAGTTTTTTTGGCTCCTTTCAGGGCTATTCTTGACAAAATATTTACCAACTAAATACCTTATAAACTTTTTATTCAAAATGTTCAATTCAATGTGCTAAAGCTAATTATTAACAGTCCAGCCTCCTTCATCTAATTTTATTTTCTCCTTATATTTTCTCATCTTTTATCTTTACATTTCTTCAATAAGAGTGCAAAGTCATTACATAACCAAAGGGAGTATTCTATATAATTATTCAATTACTTCTAGACAGCAATGTAAATATGTCGGTGACATCACTAACAAGCAGCCTATTGTTAAGTTTCTGGAACAGTATAATCACATGATGGATGAATGAAGGCGGGTGAAGGAGAAGTGTAATATTAATACTCAAGACTGTATATTACTGTGTGTCAGATCAATGAAACTAAACAGTGTTATTCTACAGGAAACCAATCACTGCTGTCTCTGATAAACTAAAACTGAAAACTTTGGCTTATTAGTTAATTTAATAATAGATTTAAAAATAAAATGAAAATGTGCTTTTAATAATATATAAATATAAAAGAACAAACCATTTCTGAAAGCAAATTTTGCTGTTCTATTGTTAGAAAATGTAATGTAATGTACAATTTACATTTTTAGGATATATAATGTATAATTTACATTTTTAGAATAATGGCTGTAAAAATTATAGTAACTTAAATCTGTCCATGTTCAGTACATGCACTTAGTATTCATGTAGGCAACCACTTTAAGCCTGAAATATAATCATACTTCTCCTTTCATACATGGAAGGGCTATAATTAAAGCAGCTAACACCATTCACACCGCTTTGATATCACAGACAAAATGGAAAGGATTATTTTTACACTGTATTTCAGCCATAGAATAGAAGAAAAATGCTGTATGTTTGCTCATGGGATATTGTTTGCTTAAAATAAAGTACCATGTGTTCCTATTTCAGAAAATACAAGCGAAATGCTTGTGTTTGCGAGAGATCATTTTCAATAGAGGGTATGCAAAACAATACTAATGCTTTTATAAATATAAGTATTTAAACAAGAAACATATGGGAGCAATGTTGTTTTGTTTAACACAATTTGTTAACCCAAAGACGTTGCAAAATATATATGACCAGATGCTACAATGGTTTATTTAGATTATCAGCATTAAAAATCTCATTCTCAGACTACTAGAGATGAGCATGAAACCGAACCCGAACTTCACAAATACAAGTGCGATCGCCATAAAAGGCAATCACTGCAACGTCCGGCACCATTCCCTGGAAGATGCTGTACTGTTTGGATGCTGCATTATACATGCATTACATCCATCCATTAATCGTTCAGTCTAGCTACCGTTATTTCTGCTATTATTATTCCTACTATAATTATTATTCCTGCTTCTTTGTTCTGCATACAAGGAAAGGAATTCATGTAGTACAGACTTGTGCTTGTGTGAATAAGTCTGGTTATTATCAGTCATTCAGTTATTATTTTTTTTAATCGTTCCATCCATAATTTAGATTTATAACCAGTGTTACGGCCTGAAAGCCTGTGTTACAGCCTTATAGCTGGGGTAAAAGCATGAAAGTCTGTGTTACAGCCTTAAAATCGGGGTTAAAGCTTGGAAACCTTTGTTACAGTCTTATAGGCGGTGAAAAAGCCTGGAAGCCTGTGTTAGCCAATGTTATGGCCTCAGAGCTGGTGTTATGGCCTCATAGAAAGTGTAAAAGCCTCATAGCCGGTGTTAAAGCCTGAAAGGCTGTTTTATGGCCTCATAGCCGGTGTAAAAGCCTCATAGCCGGTATTACAGCTTTACAGCCTGTGACAATGATGAAGGGCCAGAATCCATGTAGAGATGTTGAAGCTGATGTCACCAGTCATGACAATGGCAAGGACTTTGGCCAAGGGACATAGGTCATGAAAAAGCAAAGAAAACATCAAAATGTACAACTTTGCAGAAATACAAAAACAATGTCAAGTCAGCTGAGGACAAACATAACATTTGCAGTATGCCTTTCATGACATGCAGTGGCAAGGAAAGGCTAAAGACTTGGCCTTTGTTCATGACTGGTGGTACAGCTTCTCAGCATGATGTACCTTCTTATCCAAAAGCCGCAATACTTTTACACTGGCTATGAGGCTGTAACTCACGCTTTCAGGCTTTAACCTCAGCTATAAGCATGTAACACAGGCTTTCAGACTTCAACACCAGCTATAAGGCTGAAACATAGGCTTTCAGGCTTCAACACTGGCTATGAGGCCGTAACACTGGTCGTAAGCCTTTAACACAGGTTGTAAGGCCATAATAGTGGGCGTAAGNCTTTAACACCAGCTGGGTTGCTAGGAACAAAAATTAAATTTCCAAATCTGTCTGGAAGTATCTTATTCATCTTGTCCTGACTGAAGGGGCTGCCTACCACTACCCTGTCTACCCTTGTTTTGTATACAGGACATGCACAGTTTCAGAACCTAATTGTTTTGGCAACAGGGACTACAGTGTCAGGGATTTCAGAGGCAGGGACTGTCAGCTGTGGCCAGAAAAAATGGTTTGTATGGGCCCCCACCAAAGAAGCTGGCAATGGCCAGTACTAAGGAGTATAAAAAATTGCACCTTACATGGCAGGTCTACTGATATCACCATTGTAGTTTACTAAAGTGCCTAAGTATAACAGGTAGCCAAGCTCCAAAGAGCAGGAAATGCCAAGATGTACAAGATGATGAAATTGTCCTTGGGCGGGGGGCGTGGCTTGGTCTCCAGCCTGGACAGACGTGTGCTGCTCGGCTCCGGTGCCTGGGTCTACAGATCGCCGTCCTGCGGCTGTTCCCCGGCTCCAGCAGCGTCTCCCNGTGGTCCCCCTGTGTTCCCCATCCACGGGGGAACCCACATTGCCACCTCCGGAGGCTCTGTCCCCCGTGTCGTCCTCCGCCTGCACGCCGTGGCCTTCCCGCCACGTGGACACCGCGGCCATCTTGGATCCCGGGTGCCTGCGCTCTTCTGCTGCGGCTTTTCGCCAGCGTGCAGACCAGGGCTCTCTGTCTCCCCGCTGGCTCTGGTGCTCCCACAGCCTCCTGCCCAGGCCAGTGCTGTGGCTCTCCCTCACCCTGGACCCATCATCCTNGGGGGTATCCAACCCTGTCTGGTCCCCAGCTGCCTCACTCACTGCTGCCTGAGGGACCCCCCCAGCTGCCTCCCTATCTGCAGAGAACCTCCAGCTACTTGCCTGCCATAGCTACCTACCTACAGAGGCCCTCCAAGCATCCACCAGCCTATAGGGGCCCTTGCTCGCTGAAATGAAAGAGTTGCACTCCTCCATCCACACGTACATCCAGACAGAACTCCATGGCCTCCATTCTGATGTCACAGATCTGGGCAATCGGACAGACCAGGTTGAGCGCTGCTTGGAAAGTGTGGTTGCATCCCAGCACACCGCTGACGAACAGCTATCCTCACTCACGGATGTCCATTTTGTATTTGCTGTTTTGTTCCCACCTGCGGCGTGGATTGTTGGACATCCTGTTCGCTTAATAAACTCAAGTTAAAGAAATTGTCCTTGGGCCCTCCCACCCACTGCACTTCACTTCTGGTGAAGGAGGTTCATTTAATGAAATGTGAAATTCATTCTTATGAATATTATATATCTTTTCTGCATGTTGGGGAAGTGACATACTACGCTGGTCACTGACAAGGTTTCCAGCTGAGCTGAAGAATACACACTGGAGGGTAGGCAACTTAAATAGAACAAAGCCAGTTTGCGGAAGGGCTTCCAAATTGCTTTTTTTAGTTGCCAGTAAGTAAATGGACAAGTGAAAGAGATTCTGGTGCTCAGCTTACTGTCTCCACATATTTTCACCTTTTAATTTGAATTTAAAAGCAGTTCTCCATAGGGGCGACTTGGCCCCTTTAAAACAAGACAAAAAAACACCAAAGATGGAGTGCTAAAAATTCAAAGTGAAAATTATTTAATATCAATTGATAATAACAAGAATTAAAATGTCTGTATCACAATAAAATATTCA
>JABWIB010002704.1:43948-55921 GCA_016617825.1 Platyplectrum ornatum | reverse complement strand
ACTGCTATGCTGTTGCCTGCGTAATTAACCCCACTCTAGAAAAAAAATGTACCCCTTATTGGCACAGCTGGGAGGAGGGGGCGCTTGCTCTGTAGCCATTGTATGCTTGCTCTTTGCAATGTCTGTGCATGTTGCACCTAGTGCTGTGGTTAACCCTCCCTGGGCCGGAGGCATTGCTTTGCAGTGAGGGGGTCTTTCCTAAGAGGGGGAAGGGGGAGGGGGAGAAAAAGCACACAGGCATATGTCATGACAAGGCGACGGTGAATATGGAACGGGTCCTAGCTCCTTGTGCTATCCAAAATGACAGCATCCACTGCTGTGCTTTACTGCATACACACAATGTATAGCATATATACTGTGTGCTGCACAGATAACCGCTTCANTGCTGGCGTGCTTTGGACTCACCCACAGAGCGGCTGCCGGTTTCAAACATGTTGGATCATGCTATATCATTCTGAATCATTGGCATTGATAGGTAATACCGGTGCCATACAGTTTGTATTAATCACTGGCTACAGCCTATGTATTCCTGATTAATATGCACGCTGCAAAGTTTTCACTTTGACCTATGTATGGTATTCATTCCGCACCCTCTACCTCTGTGGTGGGTCACAGGCAGACCCCCANGTCTGTTGAAGCCGCCCCCCATCTCCTTTCTGCCATGGTGCTAGACGTGTTTGTTACAGCTTGTAACACTTTTTGGTTTTGCTGGCATGGTATGTGTATGATTGGAACTTGCATCCAAGGTGTGCGCTTTGGATGACACGGCACTTTGGGCAACAAGAAGGCCGTGCCATATGCTCCCCCTTGCCCAAAGTGTTTCAGGTAGCAAACACTTCCTTGAAAAGCCACCCCTGGGGCCTGGCCATCATTGTGATTGTGGCTGTTGAGTGACAAAGTGAGATGAAGTAGTTACATGTTGGATGCTTTAGACCAGGGGTAGGCAAAGTGCGGCCCTCCAGGTGTTGTCAAATTACACGTCCCAACATGCTTTAACTACATAGACATACCCAGCAANGCATGCTGGGACATGTAGTCTGAGAACACTTGGAGAGGCGTACCTTGCTACCCCTGGTTTAGATGGTCAAGTAGGCAGCCCCTGGATTGTATCACATGGCCCGCTCTGTAGTATTGTATGTCGCTGGATTGTTCAGTAACACAGAGTAACATATAGTTCTGCAGAGATTTCATATTACCTGCAATGTTACATATATAGAGATTTTTTTTTTTGCTCTGCTTATAAAAGAAATGACAGTGTGTTCTGTTGCGATGCTGTACAGTGTATACTAAGTGGTTGTCGTAGCAATAATAGGATAATACAGTATAGTGACGATACATCACAACACAGGAGAAGCTTAAAGGAATGTAAACAAGTGAAAAATCATTTAGACTATTGAGGAAACTGACAGTTACATAGGCCAATCTAATGCCTGGAAGCGGTGTGCACTCGGAAATGTTTGCCGAAACTTTTTGAGTAGCCAATCTAGTTCTAGACACTGGGATAAGTTAACAATTGAGTTTGTCATTGGAGAGTTTCTGGTCCTAAGTGTTTCAATAACTTAGTTGAGGCGTGACTGAAGTTGTCTTACAATGGCTTTGGTAGACACGATCTACAATGCATTGGCTATATTTATATACTCTACTCGTTTGGCCATGTATGAATACTAGCAAAAATAATGGGTTATATAATGGGTTGTGTTGTTGATAACACTAAAGTTGACAGTATTGTTACTCCGACACTTCATCCACAGCCTAAACAGAAGCCTAACCTTAACACTAAGCCTAACCCAAACCCTTAACCTAAGCCTAACCTAACTAGTAACGTAGTAACGGTTTGTCCCGGTCGCAAACATTGGCGTTTCGGCGCGACCGATGTAGCAGATGTCAACGCCATGATACTGTAGGAAAGAATCGGGATGTTAAATCTGATTTGATTTTGCTTCTATCAGGCAGAATAGTTTTTAACTGGGACTGAACCCCCCCCCCCCCCTTTAAATAAACCAGTGACTTACATCTTTTTTATTATGAAGGCCAAAATTTTTACTACATGTGTGAACCCAAGATGTCTACTTTTGTATGCACTGNGGTGTTAAGTTGTCATTTTAGAGAAAAGAGAGTGAAGTCTGGGTGTTGTGATTTGATCCTACCCCATGAATTCCCTTATTCATTTCTGAGTGTGGATGTTAAGTAGGTCAAATCAGCGGTCAAACTTCGAACCCTGGGCCAAAAGTTCTTTACAATGGATTAAGCTGCTTATGTACTTGATATTAAGTTTTCACTGAGTTATTGAAAGAGAACGGGTATTGGTGGTTGTAATATGTTAGCTGCCTACAGTATGCAGTAGATAACTTCCCGGTATCCGCAAGTTATCAGTTGATGGGTTGTAAATGAGGAAATTATTGTAATATGTGCTACAAGCAGGGAAGTATTGGTAATAGAACCTATAGGCTATAGGGATATTGCCTTACCATCTGATTCCGATGACCCTTTCACACTGCTCCATGAAAAATTCTGGGTCGGTCTGTTCATACTGTGGGTGACCTGCATCGGATCCAGAAATAACCCTGCTTTGTTTCCGGGTAAAAATCGACCCAGGATTTTTGAGATGGACTGTTCGCACTGAGGCCTGAGCATGACCTACAATAACCTGTGTTATTGTGATCCACTAGGTCTCTTTATATAGCGTTTGGAGGACATTATGATGTTCTCTGTATTAGATAGTGTTTACTAGAAAGTTCACTTTATTTGGTGGTTGTCACTAGAATACATTGTGTATTTGATGGTGGTCACAAGAATGCTACCTACATTGTATACAGGTAATTATAAATCTCTCTTGTATTGTGTCGGTCTTGGATGTTGTACTGGATTGTCAATCCTACATAACTATACATGACCTCATAGACATTATATATTTGCGATATATAAGTATTAGGTTCCTTACACTGTGTAAATCCTGCTTACTTTTTTGTTAGCCTGGCCTGTAGTTATCTCGTTATGTAGTTACTTCTTGCCTATCTTTTTTCCAGGGTCACTTTGAATTTCCCCACTTCCCGATTTCGATGTACAGTGGAGAAGATTGGAGTTAGACTGTGGAGAGAAAGGGGTTGTGGTTACCCTTCAGGGAGGGAAGGGTTTGGGATAATCTGCTGTCAGGTGACGGTTGGGGTTAGGCTGTGAAGAGGGAAAGGAAGTGATTAGGCTTCAGAAAGGGAAGGTTTAGGTTAGGGTGTGAGAGAGGAGGGTTAGGCTGTGGGGAGGGTAGGGTTTGGGTTAAGCTGTGGAATGAGAGGGGTTTGGGTTAACCTGCAAGGAGTAGAAGGTTGGATTTAATCTGCAGAGAGGAAGGGGTTGGGGTTAGGCTGCTGGGAGGGGAGTGCTGAGGTTAGGCTGACTGCAGTTAGGGCAAGGTTTGGAGTTTGGCTGCCATGAAGGTGTAGAGTGTCGGGAGGGAAAGTTAGGGTTAAGCAGTAAGGAATGGAGGATTAGGGTTAAGGTAGACCTTTACAGCCACACATTCACCAGTGCTACATGGTTTCACTAAGGTTTATAATTGCTCCCTTTAATTATTTATTNATTATTTAATTATTTGTTGCTTGCACTTAAAGCAACCAAGTACTTTTATTTTGCATATTGGTTGCAAAGCATCCCAGAAAACGTCTCAGTTCATTCACCCTGCCCTCAGCTGCATTGTACAATTATTTTATAATATTGGCAACTGTGCANTCTATAAAGATGTGACTTTTATCTCTCCTTTAAAATACTTTCACTAACACTGATTTAGCCTTCCTAAGCTCTTTGTCCAAATCGGAATTAAAAAACCAAGAAGTGAATTTATTGTTTATCACTTGATTTCATGGCAAAGTCTTTAATCCATAAAGTCTTTAAAAATGTTCCATAGTGTAAAAGTGGATTTTTTCTTTGCTTACAGCTGTTCTTAAATTGTTTATGACATATCAGAGGATATTCTGGTTTTTAGCAATGATTCGCACTNACTGGGCAAAGAAAAAGTCCGCACCTCAGCAAAACCAGTGGTGTCACTATTGCTCCTATGAGGTCTGAAGGAGAGACCCAAAGTTGCTTCCCGACATGCAACCAAAGCAAGATGAGTAACAGGGCTAAAGCTGTCAGCGGTTGGCANGTATTCTATAGACTGCGCTCTGCTCACAGAGAACCTGAGTTCTAGATGCTGTGCCAGCGGGTGTGAGCTTAACCCTTCTCTCTAATAGTAGATGATACATCACAGGCATATTATGACAGTGAAATGGTCCTGATGACTGCAGAACCGCATTTCGTAGACTCAGGATGCATGTTGACCATGCAGAAAACAGTGCTGAGGTTTTTTTTGGTCATAACTTTTACAATGGGAGAGCCAACCAGTGATGGTGACCCTATAAGATTACCAATAGGATTCTTTCTTCTGTGCAAGTTCAGAATAGGGAAATTGGTCCGATCTATATCTTCATGAGACCTGCCAGCAGGAGAGAGGAATGAACTTCCCTGTCACTCCCCTCTCGAGTGGCCTTAAGTGACCCATGCGGATCAGCGGTCTGTGCGTCCAGCTGATCTGCACTGATCCATCCAAAGCCTGCCCATATTGTACCCATATAAAATAATCCACAAGCGCAATATACTCATGGACTATTAGCATAGAACACGGAACTAGATCTGGTTCATTGTGTGGATCTTGACACCTCAGAAGAAAGAGCTCAGCTAATGTAATGTAAGTTTTGTAAATATAGAAGTTCCAGCCTGTAGGATCATGGCTAAAATGGAATATCCTATAAGGCATAGTTTTAAACAGTCCCCTGAGTTTCTACTTCCTTCACAGTCAAGTCTTGACAAGGAATTGTATAAACTATGTTTTTTTAATAGTCATAATAAAGTGCAAACAATATAAACTATAACATCAGCTTTATTATAATAAATCACGTTTAAGATAAAAACAAATATACAGTAGTCGGCTCTTGCCTCTGTGTTTCTCCACAATGCTTTACACTTTTTCACCTTCCATTCTGTGATGCCCTCTACCTGTATTATTTTCTATTTTACTCTTTTCACGTCACTCTTCACTATCCTTTTCTGTGGAGCCTCAATGTAGATAAATTATTAGTTTATTACTAATTAAAACCACAGTTNGACTTTTCGTAGTGCTGTGTTGGCATTCCAAAATTCTACATGTCAGGTGTCGATTTAATGACCCTGTCAAATAGAGGGAAGTTGATCAATGGAAAATGTCCCCCCCACACATAAACGTTTATATTTTTAGTGGGAGATGGGGAGTATCGAGATATTGACTGTGTCAGCCATTCCAGATCCAAATGATCAAATTAACGCTTCTCTTTGGGTGTTTTAATCAATATTTGGCTATTTCTACTATTAAGGCTCACTGAAGATCATATTTTATGAAGCTGCTCTTGTATACTGTAAGCAATATTTAAAAATGTATTGAGCGCTAATAANATTTTATTATCTATGGAGATGGGAGATGGGGAGTATGCCTATAGTGGTATACCAGCAGTGGTATAATTTAGGATGTTCCACAGTGTCCACAAAATAAATACATGTGATTCACAGGCAATGCTCGCTTATAGAGGCAGGCGTGATATCTGCTAATGGCTTTTCAGTGTTCCGTGATCTTGATATTCCTTGGCACCAAGATGTCAGCAACAGATCATTTGAGACCTTTAATCTTTTGGAGGTGGCCTCCATAGCTCTGTTATCTTGTCACATGGGGAATTTGAAGGTCAAGTTAACACCTTGAACTCTTTCACATGTTCCTCAAACCATTCCTGAAAGTGAGCACTGCTGCAGGGTACACCGTTGTCATGAAGGGATGTGCTTAGTCTATAGGAATGGTTAGGTAGATGGTACATGTCATAGTAAAATCCACAGGAATGCCAGGAACCAAGGTCTTCCAGTAGAACATTGCCCAACGCATTACATGGTCTCAGCCAGCTGTACTCTCAGTACTTTCAGTAGTACATACTTCACCTCAAGTTTTGGCTTATGGGTGTACTATCATACTGCGTTCAGCAAGGGTATGGAACCACTTTCCTTTTTNTGTATGGTTAGAGACGGAACATGCTATTTTCATTATACGCAATGTCAGAGAATACAGAAAATACTTCCGACTCCTGTTGCATCTGATGGGAGGTAGGAGAGCCTGGGCATAAATGTTTGGGCTGATGATGAATTTACAATAATCAGCAAAATTTTATCTCTATAAAATGTTATTGTTGTTGACTACATTGAATCTACCAATAAATCACACAAAGTNATGAATGCCATATTATTTCTATGTCTGAGCTGGCCACGCAACTATGCGTTCTCCTCATCATTATGGCTATGCATAGATCACATAGGTGCTCCTCACTGGATGATAATTGGAGTTGGCAAAGGGTCTCTCTCCACTGCCCTTTGCTGATTTTAATTCAAGTTATCAGGCAGGAGATTAGGATCACTTTCTCGGTATTCTATGAAATTGATCCTTGCCACGCAATCCACAAAAGGCATAGGAAATATGATTATCATACCGTGTCAAGACAGCAAAAAAAAATTCCAGCTGGCCATTAGAAAACTGTACGCAGATGGGTAAAGGACTAGAGGAAATAATGCACATCCTTTCTTATACACCATCAATAACATGACCTCTGCTTTGTATTTTGAGATGACTATACACCAGCCTACGTGTGTGATTTTCTACTGCACATGCTCAGAAATGAAGAGCGCTTAGTCACAGCATGATTCAGACCATAGCGCAACCTGAGCTGTGTCAGCTTGTGTTCTGAAGGGCGTGAGTTTTGGGAGTGGGGCATGGGAGTTACTCTTCAACGATTTAAAGGTTCCTTTTCAAACTGCCAGTGTTGTATGGTGCTTTGGACATTTCCTAGCTACCATACTAGAATTTAAAATTAGAATAAAAAAAAAAAATCTGCCATTAGGGCTTGCTAGTGCTTGTAGTACTTCAAGCTTAGCATGCCCATGTTTGGCAGGGAATGCTTTAACAACATATTACAGTAGTTAGCATTCTGGGCACTGGAACAGCAACTTATGCAGTGAAGAGTTAAAAGACAAAACAAGGAAAGCAATAAATATCAATTCCGGGCCCNCTGTCTTCCTGGGCCCAGGAAAATAATATACTTCTCTCTCGGCAGCCTTGGTTCTACCTAAGTGCCTAAAAATGTGTATTCTGCTGTACAAAAGATGAACTGATCGTCTGATAATCACATGGTCTCCAGGTTGACTCTATTCTGACTATTCGGACAATTTTATATGACATGACCTCCATTCAAATTATTATCTTTGTGTATACGGGGGTATGACATACCAGCACATCTCCCACTGTAATGGAAAAATTTCAAATCTCCATTCCATTATTTTCTATGTTTCCATATCACCACGTCTGAATGTCCATACCCCCACTTCTAAATTTCCACTTTGACCACTGGTGCTATCCATATTAAAGTGTGATATTTCCTTAAAAATATACTTATTCATTTACTTTACTTATACTTTTACACTGACATAAAATTTTTGGCAACAAACAGAATTGTAATTTAGAATCCCTTGTTCAGATAACATATGTGGCACTGGAATAAGTATAAGCATTACATATTTCTATCTTGAGAATGTTAGCGGAGCTGCAGATCATTGGGTTCTTGAATTATGTTTTCCTTGTTTTGTAACCATTTTGTAAGCTATTTACAAGTCAGCAGTGTAGCCTTTCAGCCAAATAGGACAAGCTGCCTCTATGAGTATATAATGTCACTGGGTACAATATACGCCAAGCTAATGGGATTGCAATACCACAATAATACTTTTGGTGCAAGTAGGAATTTTGGAATAACTCATATAAAAAACGTCAGTGTCATGTTAACTCAATTGCTTGACAATATTTTGTTAAATACAATCCAGTGATGTAATTTATAATTGGCTATTATGTGTTATTATTGCCTTATATTATCTAGTATATTAATAATTTGTTACTAACCTGTGGTGTCATTGTAATGCTGGATTTACAGTATACTCATAGTATCAGGTCATATTCAGGAGTGTTCTCCTGAATATGACAGTTTTTAGTTAAACATTCAATATTTTCCCAATATCATCCAATCAGTTTATAGCTAAATTTACCTTGTACAGCCTGAGATATGATACCTGCAATGTGATTGGTTGGTTGCATATGAAAGAATCTAAATTTATCATCTTTAGTAACTCCATTAAATATACCCCTAGATTTTTTAAATATAGTATAGTGCTCCATAATATTTTAATATAATATAATTCTTTCTAAAAGTCTCTATATTGGTGGGACAGTAATAGTTCATGGATCTAAGAAGGAATGATAAATGAGGCTTCACGATTGGTGGATTGTGGTGGGGTCTGGTAATTCTGGGGTGGAACTTTATAACGTTTCTAATAGACTGACATGCTGTCAGTAANTCTGAAAATTTGCAGTTCCAATAGTAACAGCAATTTCATGGTGTTTGTGGTGTTACTCATGATCTTCACAGATGTCCCAGTTTGGTAACAAAGTACCAGATCCAGACCTCTGGATGTGTGTGTGTAGCGCATTATGATCAAAACTTCTGAGCCACCGCCACTTTACATTCAATGAGTTTGGGGAAACTTAATGTAATGTATGGGTATTGGATGTCCATTGGTACAAGGGTAAGTATTAGCAGAGATCAGTGGTTGAAAGTGGAAATTTAGAAGAGGTGGATGGTGATATGAAATTGGCGGTATGGAAAAACAGAAAANAATAGAAGTGAATGTAGCTTTATAATTTTTATATCAAATTAGAAGCGACAATATGACNTGTATACACCCCCGGATTAGATTATGCAAAATGGACAGAATGGGCTTGTGAGCTATGCTGTAAATGTTCGACACAGAAGCTTGAATCATGCAAAAGTTTTGTAGCACACTTTCCGGTATGTGAAATAAGTTACAATATAAGTGTATTACAGTTCATTTCTTGTCTAGCCATGAACATGACAGAGCTACAGCATACCTCTCAAATGTCCTGATTGCAGCCCACCTTTCGATTTTGTCCCGAAGGTGGCTCGTTATCTTAAGAGGGTTTGTTTAAAGGTCACTTGTTGCCGTTTGTTGGCGGTTTGCATTGGGAACTTAGAGAATTTGTGGTCGTAGCTCTTTTTGATAAAATTGTTCCTGAGCTGNCTTGTAAGAGAACAATTTTGTAACAAATTTAAAAGCAAAAAAAAATGTTTTTGTTATAAACAATACAGTAGTGGAAAAGTATATCTCTATTTACTGTGAACCACAACATTGTAATTCATAAGATGGGGCCACGAGGCAGGGCTGCACAATTTAGATCAAACAATTAAAAAAAAATGATTAGATCATGATTTAAATCAAAGAATTAAAATCCAGGTTTGCATGATTTAAATCTAACACATTTATACAATTTGAAACACGCNACCGATTGGGAAATGAAAATGCAGCTAAGCTGGCTGCATGCTACATGCTACAAGGACATATGTGAAGACATGGATAAAGACATAGACATGTTTGACTTAAACATNTGATTGAAATATATTTCTGATATGAATGCAACCCTGCCACAAGGACACCATTTGTATTGAATTAAGGCACCACCTTNCCCGTATCACCATGCTGTGGATTGCGATTTGCAATAAGCCTCACCTTAGNACACAGATATGTCCTAATCCCTAGGGAATTTTTCTTGGTATTGCCCAGACATAAGAGAAGTTTTGGCAATAAATTTTATTATCAGTTTGGGTCCTTATTCAATACTGTAGTTTGCAATAGTCTAGAACATCATTAAATACTTCCATAGTCAGTATGGTGGTATACATACTGTAGGCACATCATGTGATTACAGAAGAGGAAAAGGTCGAGATCCACAGGATGTGGAAAACACCCATATTTCCTAAATCTGGGTCCAGTCTAATATCACTGTGCTCACAGAGCTCAGACTGACGTTCTGAAACCTCTCTGCTCACTCGCGTGATACGACAGTACTGTCTGTCATTATACGCCAGAATCATTGCTCATTAGGAGCCACTTGAAAGAAAAACAGGCTAGAAATAGCTTCGAATATAGGATTATGCAAAAATGATTTCACCCACACCTAAATGAAGTGCTCTTTTTATTTCAGTGACTACATTATTAAAGAAAAGACTGTGTTGCTGCAGAAGAAGGACAGTGAAGGATTTGGCTTTGTGCTCAGAGGCGCTAAGGGTAAGGATATCTCTTCTATAATTACTAAGGATTTTTTCGGTCTCCTTGGATTGAGGCTTTACACAGAGCGGCGTGAATGCATTTTTTTTTTCTTTACGCCGGTACAAATGACCGAGATTAGGCTGGAGTGAATAAAATCAGTGAAAGATCTCATTTATATTATTCCTTAGAGAAAGGGAGTCATAAGTACAGCTACAGCCAGCATGGGTGATGATTGAGAGATCCTCTGTGCCCAAATCAATCATGCCAGGCTACAGCTGAACTATACGAGTGGAGTGACTTTTCTCCATTTTTATGTTTATCCAGAGGTGATTACTCATAGTACCCACCATGGGACTGGATTGCTAAATATTAATGTCTACCAGTCAGGTTTCAATAGGCGGACATTTTAAACATTGTTTATCTGGACACCTTCGTCCGTCGCTTCTGGACTAAGGATAGAGGGGAGAATGCCCCTTTTAATAATTTTCCTAGGGCCCCACAAAGCATTTGGCATCTTATGATAACAGCTGTTTCGCAATAGCAATTGCAGAAAGGTTACCGAGCTCTAGGCAACGCCATAAACCTGCTTAACTTGTTATAGTCCAACTATGAAGTGAGCTCTCAGAACCATTCAACCCGTTTCTAGGGTATAATTACTGAATAAATATTATATAGGAGGAGCTGTGGGATGTGATTTTACAAAACAGCCATTGGAAAGTGTGTGTTTAGGTTTGGGACTAGTATCTGGGCAGTTCTCACTTCTTATCATGTTCATTTACAGCACAGACCCCAATTGAAGAATTCACCCCCACTCCGGCCTTCCCTGCTCTTCAGTACTTGGAAAGTGTGGATGAAGGNGGAGTGGCTTGGAGAGCAGGGCTCAGGATGGGCGACTTTCTAATTGAGGTAACCAGAACGTCCTCCNTCTATTAAGAACTCATAGTATGACAAAAAAAAAATGCAGAGGACTTTCTGAACACTATGATCACTGCGACCTACGGCCTGTCTGTAATCTGCATTATGTCTCAGTCCTTTTCACATGATCAGTCATTTTGAGTAGAAGCCATAATTAGATTGCAACAATTTCAATGGGATGAAGATGTATAGTAGCTGTTAGACCCTATTTTGACTGGGCTGTTCCCAGCGACAATTGATCAAATATCAAAGAATGTGAAAGAATCATGCCTGACACACTCCATAGGATAACTAAAGAACTGTCCAATCAGTGNTCCCGAAAAGAGTTTTTCCCCAACCTGTATCCTAACCTAACTCTAACTCCCATTTCATTCCCCTCACCTGTTCCTTGCTTCTCCCTAACCTTCCCTTTTTCTGTTCCATTCCTTACCTGCACCCAACTCCTCCCTGTACCCTCATCTTAACCCTCCCCTTCTATGCTCCATACTCTCCCCCCCAGCCTATCCCTAAACCTACTTGTCTATGCTCCATACCCTCCCCACAGCCTAACCCTAATCATCCCCTCCTATACTCCATTCCCTTCNTGCAGCCTAGCCCTAATTATTCCCTTCTATGCTCCATCTTCTCCCACAGCCTTACCCTAACCATCTCCTTCTATGGTTCATCTCCTCCCCACAGATTAAACCTCCTCTTCTATGGTCTTTTTCATTCCTACAGCCTAACCCTAACCTCCTCCTTGTATGATCAATCCCTTTCCCGCAGGCTAAGCCTAACCCACCCTTCTATGCTCCATCTCCTCCCCTCTGCAGCCTAACCCTAAACATCCCCTTCTATGATCCACCCCTCCCC
>JABWIB010002704.1:17684-40972 GCA_016617825.1 Platyplectrum ornatum | reverse complement strand
ACTCCTGTGCCCTGACCACTGATGTACATACATGATGTACAAAAATTTGATATAACCCTGATAATTATGTAATTTACACTGTTGCCAACCCCTCACTCATGCAAATTNTCAAAGTATACCTTTTAGTCTATTTGCCCTTTAAAGTCAAACTATATTACGTCATGGCTATGTGTTCTTAGCCTTTTGCATCCCAGCCAGAAGCGCTGATTACAAAATCATTTCCCTCTGACTGTACAGAAATTAATATTCACAGATGGTTTTATAGTACAAACAAACCCTAGCAACTGCAGTGTCTATGTGTTGTGAGGCTGACGTGTAGGCTTTCGTGTGTGTGTCATCCCTGCTCTCCAGGATGGAGCAGAGTATTCTGCACNATCCTGTGTTCCTGGGAGGGCCCCAAGAAAAAACTGGCATGAACCTGTCTTCCCATTGTCATTATTAAACAGAATGAAAGCATGTTATGCTTTAAGGCTCTTCAGCCGTGCTTGGCCTATTTCTTGTGCTCAGGATGTTCTAAACTGGTGCCATTAAAAGAGAAACTATCATTAACCTTTTGATTTGTTTATGTGTTAGCTTAACTATTACATAGTTATGATGGACATGAACCACTATGTATAGGTAGTTATCCAGCTCTCCAGGATTAAAAATCTACTATACCAGTAGAAGCATCACACTTGCCACCTTTTGGTGTTTCCCATCTGGGAGGTAACACGATTTTTGGCGTCACCAAACCACTGCAATTGTTGGTGACTAATTTAGGAGTTCCTCGGAGGTGGAGCTACAGCCATGTGATTTGCAAAGAAATCCATTACCAAGCCCATTCCCCTGATCCGTTGTGATTAGTGGGGCAGATTTGATAGTAGGCGGGTAGGGGGGTAAGCTGTTAGTTGTGTCTCTGTGTTCATGCATCTCTCATTTCAATTAAGTCTGACTGTGCTTGGGTCGATTTGCACAGATTTGTGCACAAGGTTGTTCCCTGGAGAGTATATTATTTTGAACAGATAAATGTATTCATTTTTTTTTAAAAGTAACGTACTGATACCCGTACAATGCCGGGGTTCCTGACTTTTTGTTTCTCCCTCCCAGGAGAAACCAAAAGCTGACAGCATTTGGGTGAAGATGACAAAACCCATTAATTTGCTATGAATGGACAGGCGTGATGTCATGAAGCCCCCCCCCCCCATTCATAGCAATGATTGTGAGCTGAGTCAGTGATTTTCATTAGATCACTGCCTCATCCCAAATCCAGGGAGATTTGCCAACTCTCCTGGGATACCGTGAGAGTTGCCTGAAATTTGGGAGTCTCCTGGAAATTCCGGGTGATTCAGCAAAATTGCATAATATTAGCATAATTCTCACTTTGGAGATGGCCATTGCACACAATAAGAAAAGTTTGCTTAAGTATTAAGAAGACAAAACAGCAGTGAAGAGTCCCAAAGGAAGTTTAGAGCGAAACCTTATTTTTGTAGTTATGGATGTGTTTCAGTGTTTTGAGTTGAATTGAAGTTTTGGTCATATCTAAGTTTGAACTGAGTAGCAGTGTTCTTTGTTGACTTGGGTTTTAGTAAGTTTTCTCAGGCCCGTGACAGGGGTNAAAACGGGGACAGCGGTGATGGGCCAAGCTTCATGGAAGCCCCGTCACTAGTGTTAACACTATTAAGGGGGGGGGGGAATCTGGGTGTACCAGGTGATGTTTCCAGCTCAAGTCTAATAACAGTGTAACAGTAACGGTCAGTATCTGAGTGCAATATGCAAAAATAAAGTATTCCCCCTTCATTCATTTTACCCCCCTGCAATTGACCATGGTTTAGTCCCGGTGTAACTTTTGCTCTTTCTTTCAAGTCTGTATCTGCTCCTATATCTGTTAATTTTCACTTCATTTTTGGTATCTCGTTACCTATGGAATTTTCCAGTTAAGTGTTCAGCAATTAGATGTAGAATAAAAAGAACTTTCTATACATCTGTATAGAGATTTTCTTCCCTGTATTGTGGAATTAAACCCATATTGTTATGGAAAGTACACACTACCACAATCGTTTATGGAAAGTACAGATGCCGCCTACACAGAGGCACACCATGCCTTGATGATGTCATTGCGTCCCACTAAATTGGTTTGCTGTATTGTCACAAATATGGAAGTGTAGGCTCATGCACTGTGCAAATTAAAGGTGACATGAGTCAAAAGGAAATGATAGTTTCTCTTCCAAGTGTATTGTAAAGAGAAGTGTTAACAACAAGTCGTTTTCTCTCTCTCTCTCTTCTTTTCTTCCTTTTGTGTTTGGATTTTTGATATTCCCATTGTGATTCTCATACCTACATCGACATCCATGCTATCTCTCTATTGTTTTTTGTTTATTTATTTTTATCTCATCCCTTTCCCAACATTGTTCTGCTCCTCCAATTTATTACATTTTAAGTGGAAAAAGGTACATCATTGAGATTGATTATTTGCGGGATAATTGAATGGATGTCATTTACTCTGCATTATCTACACAGTTTGTCTGGCCGTTGTGTAATGTGATTAAATTCTACTGACATGGTTAGATGAGTCAGCACATAGTACTTGCTGCGATCTGTGATAACACTGGTACTCGTGGCCTTTAAAATCTGTAACATAAGAGGTGACACTCTGGTTCCACTCTACTTTGACAACACGGGATGCTGTTAGGGCATGATTTTCTGGGCCTAAGTTTACTAAACTGCGGGATTGGAAGATGGAGATGCCAGGTAGCAACCAGTTTCGAGCTGTAAAATTAAACTGAGAGCTTGAATTTGATTGGCCTATGGGAAACATCCCCACTTTTCCAATTCTGCAGTTTAGTTAATTTAAGCCTTGGTGTCTTGGAGGTTCTTTTTGGAATCAGTGTTGACACTACCATTGGCACAGGGGTTGTGGCCCAGCGGCCATACTTTGATGAGATAGGGGTGATAGGGAAATGGATGATCCAAAAACACTCAGTTTTTTGGGAGGTGTGCCACATATTGTATAATCAAGTTACTTCTATATGTATGAAATGAATCTATCTTACCTCACAATCAGTAATACAATCTGTCACTGAATGTGATATATAAATATAACAGTCAAGTAAAAAATAAGCCATATGAAACTTAACTGAATAGTGTCACTGAAAGTAAACAATAAATGACGTTTTGATGTACTATTGCACTTAAGTCTGGATCTGGTCCTACGTAACATTGCTTTTATGCTCATACAAAAGCATATTTATAAAGGTGCAAAATGAATGTAAAATACAGCAAAATAAATATGTAAAGGTCATTGACAGGGTTCGTGTATGAAAAGAGTGTCTGCGATGGGCATCATCACCACCAATCCCGAAGTCAGTATCTTTAGTACAAGAAAGAGTTTTGAGAGATGTCAGAATTAGTTTAATCTGTTGGTAAAAGCCAAGGTGGTGTCACGATAGCTTCAAGAAAAAGTGTTGGAGCGCCATCAAGAAATGTGTTTTCAAATGACACTGAATAAACAGACATAAAACAATAGTCAAATTAATTTCCTTTAAATGTAAAGTAAGATATAAACATATATAAACATGCCATATATCCTTTCAACCAGACTAACTCCGTACCTTTGTTTGTTATGACATATCATATCTTCTATAAGGCTTGTGTCTAAGGTTATCGCTTGCTGAGCCAGTGACAATGGCATATGTATTGCCATTAGCCTTCAATAGGGGCACCATAGCACACAGTCTTGGATCACAAAAGTTGCCTGAAAGAGTCNATAGCCATGAGTCCCAACTAATAAAAGACATGACTGTGGAAGCGTCAGCATGATGCTGAAGCCCAGCATTAAATCTTTTGTGTAATCAGAGCAGACCCTGCCACATTAGCTTAATTTAGATGTTCATCTCCACACACCTAATGTGGATGAGTGGGGGAAACAGTTCCTGCCTTGCGGGCATTGAATAACATTTTGCCTTGCCGGCATTGAATAAGATTTTGCACTCCTGCCCGGCAACATCTGGAACGGGCATTCACGCTTCCAGTAAAATTACCATTTATAATCGACATGATGGTCATACGAACCCTTTGAGCTTCACACCCATGATTTGGTTTTATGACATTTGTCATCTACCTCTGTTTAGCCCAATGAGATGTTTGGCTTTGCTTTGTCCTTATGAGATATAGTAATGATTAACAGCCCATACACCAAAGATGTATTGCGTNTAGGTTGAGCTGAGCAGTCATACATTCTTGCCACCTCCACCTCATTTTGCTGGTAAGGAAGTCTTTAGCTGCATGGACCTATTGCTGGGAGCAGCAAGAGGAACATCACCTCAGACTTTGTAAGTCATGCAATTTACTAATATTACAGCTCTCTGTGGGAGAGTCTGAGTAACGTAGTGTTTGGGATACTTTTTTGTATTTGGATCCGTAACTAAAATGGATGTAACTATTGTCTAGCGCTCATGTGGGATGGATTAGTGTTTTGGGATGTTGATATTAGGATTAGACATGTACTGACTATTATTTTGCTACTTTCTTTAGTTTCTCCTTGGAAAAAGAAGAATGGTGAGTGTATTAATATCTGTGCTCTTATGTTGGCATTGTATGTGTAACAGGGAAAATACCATCATCATTGGATATGGGATTCTGGATGTGAGGTGTTTCTGTGCCATAAAGGGNCTGTGTTATTTACAGTGACGAGAGTACTCTCAGGCTCCCAGGAAGGGGGGATATTCACCCATTCAAGGGTGCAAGGGAGGGAAGGGTAAGCAAACAATACTCCTGGTCTCAGTCCCAGGACATAGGGACTGTCCCCCTAGGAGTTGGCCTGTCGGGAGGAATGTATGTATATGTTGACTCACTAAATCCCAAAGACCTGTGAACTAGGCCACATAAACCACCCCACAGTAAAATATTACAGAGAGAACTTAATAAACGCATCAACCCGTTGTTCCAAATAATAATACAGCACAAGAATCTGTCTCTGTGTTGTGGTCGCATAATTGACGCAAAGTATGTGTTGCGTAGTTAAACTCACTCACAGGTCCTCAATCCAAGAAAATCTGTGTCATGCACTGAACTTTGCCAATTTTTGTGCCCACTGTTCTTGAATATACTGCATTTTCTTTTACTTTTTTGGCTAAAATCATATGCAATTTTCATGTAAATATGAGTTATTGCATGCACCTGAAAACAGACCAATATAAGCCTACACTCCATCTCTTTCCCCCGACCTAACACTGACATTTTCTATGCTCCATCCCCTCCTTGTAACATTACTCTAAACTTCCCCTTCTATGCTTAATCCCCTCCCTGTAGCCTAAGCATATCCTTCCCCTTCTAGTCTCTCTCTCTCTCTCTTTCCTCCATATTTACACTTATCTCCATCTGGTGATACTGTCTTTGTCTTCTGCACCGTCACATTGTGTCTTGACGGGAAAGAAGACTATTTGATATAATGAATGGGTAAGTTGCCAAAATAGGTATATTTCGACATTCATACCCATTCATTAAATAGATATAGTTGAAATACAGATAGACAACATTGGGCTGCCGGCTGAGAGATTTCAAAGCTATAATTTTCAAACCAGAAAATGCATCCTAGCTCTACAACTCAAAAGATCAGATAAGCCTTAGGCTTCATAGGTGCAGTTACTGTATTCTGAGGTTGGTTGGTAATTATTATTACACTTGACCTCATCAACAATAAGGGGGGTATTTGTTCAAATCGACAAAGGGCATTGATTCGCTTGTCGAATTGTGCATTTTGCTTTGTCCTATTTNGTGTGAAATCACTTGCAGGCTNCCGATTTCAAATCCCTTTTCTAAATTGACATGGAAATTCCCTCCATATAAAGCATACAGTTTTCAAATTTACTAACTGTCGATTTGCTAAATCGACCTAAAATCCCACAGGCGATTTGACAAAATCGACGATAGGTAAATTAACACCTGGTTAAGGGGATTTGACCCATTTCCCTAGCCATACCATTGATTGCTAACTGGGAACACTATTAAAAAGATCCATTTTAATTGCAAAACATTATTCATGTGTGAATGAACCTCATGTATCCATCTTTTATTATGTAAAGTGTTTTTTTAACTTTATTTTCATGTTTCATCTGTATTTGTTGTTTCATTGATATGTTATTTATACCTTACGTAAAACACTTTTCNCTCTCTTAATGTGCCAGGTAATTGGCTGTTGATCAATTTACCCCAAGTCAAACCGAACCAAATTGGAAATCGAAAAAGCAANCACTTGACCTCATCAACAATAAGGGGGGTATTTGTTCAAATCGACAAAGGGCATTGATTCGCTTGTCGAATTGTGCATTTTGCTTTGTCCTATTTNGTGTGAAATCACTTGCAGGCTNCCGATTTCAAATCCCTTTTCTAAATTGACATGGAAATTCCCTCCATATAAAGCATACAGTTTTCAAATTTACTAACTGTCGATTTGCTAAATCGACCTAAAATCCCACAGGCGATTTGACAAAATCGACGATAGGTAAATTAACACCTGGTTAAGGGGATTTGACCCATTTCCCTAGCCATACCATTGATTGCTAACTGGGAACACTATTAAAAAGATCCATTTTAATTGCAAAACATTATTCATGTGTGAATGAACCTCATGTATCCATCTTTTATTATGTAAAGTGTTTTTTTAACTTTATTTTCATGTTTCATCTGTATTTGTTGTTTCATTGATATGTTATTTATACCTTACGTAAAACACTTTTCCCTCTCTTAATGTGCCAGGTAATTGGCTGTTGATCAATTTACCCCAAGTCAAATCGAACCAAATTGGAAATCGAAAAAGCAAAACCACCAATACTGAATACTACAAATCCCCAAGCCATGTCGATTTGAAATCCCACTNCAAATTTACCTTTAGCAAATTTCCACCTAACACAATTTTGCCTTAGCCAGGTTAAGGCATCAGTCACTATGCACGAGAATGCAGCCCATGATTAAAGTGCTATTNGGGACATTTCAAAGCCATAAAACATTTACGATGTCGTTGGCTCACCATNTAGTATTATGATCAACCTGATGACATTGATATGCATGAAAAGTTTGACTTTTATACCTCACACCTTAATTTTGATCAAAGATNTTCTGTTTCTCTTAGAATATGAACCAGCACAGAAGACAGAAAAGAAAAGGACTGTTTATCAAATGGCATTAAGTAAGACTCAACTCCGACCAAACTGGTTTCATTCCTCTCAAAGAAACCAAAAAANTTTTTAATATTAAACACAAAAAATATCTAATATGATATGTGATTGTAGGTCCCACACCAGTGATACGCGTCTCGTAACTGCAATGTTATTTTTTACCTCTACATGCAGATAAACTGGACGAAATTCTGGCCGCAGCCCAGCAAACCATTAGTGTGAATGAAAGTTCTGGCCCTGGTACACTGGCATCGCTGGGAACATCAAGGGCTGCAGGGAAGAGTTTTTTCTCTTCAGAGGTAGAAATCCAGCTGGCTTCTATCTTAGATTGTGCCTGACTTATATTAAAGCTGTTTGAGCTTATGTTTAGAAATAGATCTATGGAATATGGTGGCTACAGACTTTCTCTGGCTCTAAAAGTACACGTGATAACAGTCTAATCCGTCACCGCGTCCAAGAGTCGTGAGCAAAAAGAAGAAACACGTTTCTACCTTGGAAAAGCCATATTGAACTTGGGGATGATTGGTGGGAGTACAGTTAGGAACGTCTGTCTTGTGGTTAAATTAAAAACTGTCTATATGTAAGTTTTAAAGTGCTTTGGGAATTTTTTTCTGAATGTACTATCCTCGATTTTCTAAGACCTAATAGTAACTATATAATACCAAGTTTCTATTTGTTAAATTATTATTTCCTTTTTATGTAGCCAAGTTTCGGACAACATAGAGTCTCAAGTGCACAATCCGTGTATGAGGGCCCGCCGTACTTGTCCTCTTCACCCTCCCAGGCCATGATGCTTCGTCAAAAGTCTATTGGTAAGAAGTTCCGTAGATTTATAACGTTAGCTAACCCTGAGCCAGCCCTAGACATGGGATTCAGTGCTGATTGGAGTGATTGAAGTCAGTGCAACCTTAGTGATTGCTGCAAAACTCAGGACATTCTTTTCTGACATGTCAAGTCATATATATATCCTATATCCTTATAACACCTTTGTTGTACTTGTGTANGCAACATAAGCTTGGTGTGACTGCAAGAGGTCATCAGCTTCAATAAAACTCATAGCTAACCCTTTCATGAAAAAATCTCAGTTATAAAACAGGCACAAATATTTCAAAACTATGATGGCTATTTATGCTTTTAGCAGTGATTGTGGTCAGTCCCAAACTGATAGAGGCTGNTGCATCTTGACTATTCTTCCATTTGTACCATTTGTATGATATCCATATTGGATAGACTTTACTGTGTTGGTTTGTGTACTTGGGTGGAAGATTATGGCAAACAAAACCTGATGACATTTTCGAATCTTTTGAATTGGTCTTTAAATTATTAGATCAAAGGGAAGGCTGGCTTATCTAGACTTCAGTAAGGTATTTGACACCAAGCCACATCACAGACTGAACAAGATGAAAAATTCAGGATTGGAAACCAAGATGGTAGCTTGAATATTATCTTGTACTTAAACCAGTGCTTAATATATTGATTAGTAACATTCTGCACATGATATAAAGAAAAAATATACTGTATCTTTTTTGCAGATAACACAAACATGTGTAACAGGGCAGACACACCAGGGCCTACATTTAAAAAGCAGGGACATTGCAGGGAGATTGAAAAGTGGGGAAGTTGCNCATAGCAACCAATCAGATTCAAGCTCACATTCTCCAGTATGTAAAATGATACTGAGAGCTTGAATCTGACTGGTTGCTATGGGCAACATTCCCAATTTTCAATATCCCTNCAATTAACCCTGCTTTNTATATACTACTGAGGAAAAAACTAATCTAGGACGATTTCAAATGGTTTTAAATGTAGATGGGCACTGTATCAAGAAATTAAGAAAATAATTACTACTTACTATAACCTCTTTAGTTTTTGGCATTCCATAGATTTATAAAAAACTTTATATTGTTTTTTTGTTGCTTTCAATAATAATCTTAATTTTNATGCAATTTCCCTACTACTATAAGCCTATAAAATATTAAGCTTACTTAATACCTCCTTACCATAAATTGTGNTTTTTAAGATATGTTATAATACCAATATCTCAGTAATCCATGCTTATACTATAATTTAGTATTTGACCTATCTGTTTATTGCATACATGTAGAAAACTCTATCTGCATCACTGAGCAGGTCACTTGCACGGACAGGCTTCTGTTCCAGAAATAAACAAAATATTCACCATGCCTATCCAGCATTGGAGCAAACTTAGCTGCTGTAGAGTGCCTGTTGTACAGATGTTCTTCCTTCTCATTTTTAAATGCTTTTATAAAATACTACATTTTTAGAAAGTTGAAACAAATTGAAACAAGATTTTTTTTATTTCCCTGTAGGTGCTGTGGATGATGAAAAGCCATTTTTGTCTGCACCTCCCATGAAGTTCAACCGCAGTCTCTCGGTCCCTAGTTCGGAAGATATTCCTCCACCTCCTACTACATCCCCTCCTGATCCTCCATATAGCACGGCTCCTTCACCTTCTGCTAGGGTTAGCCCGGTTGTGAGGTCTAACTTTAGCCAAGGTGGAGATTCAAAACTGTATTCTCCTACAGTTCGACAAGAGACAGGTCTTTTTGACCAACAAATTATGGAAGCATCTCAACGGCGTGAGAAACTCCAGCAGCTATTCCAACAGGATTCTGAACAAGGAGCTGATGACCAGATTCGAATGGGTATGGCTTCACCAGCAAACATGAGAAGTTGGAGGTCCCAGACTCAGGAGATGCGTTACTTTAATCTACCTTCTAGGGCAGCCAGTACTGCAATGTATGTACCGCCAAAAGCAGTGCGGCGAAAAGGTCAACTCGTCAAACAAGTGAAGGTGGAGAATGAGCAACAGCAGCACTTGCAGCAACAACAGCAATACCAGTCTCATCACCAGCAGCAACAGGGCACAAAGCCACATGAAAAAAATTCTATTCCTATACCTACAATCATTATAAAAGCCCCATCAACCAGTAGTAGCGGAAGAAGCAGCCAAGGGAGCAGTATGGAGGCTGAAACTCAACCAGATCCCATCCCTTCTTTGCAGTTGCGTGATAACATTGATTTCACGAGCCAATTTGGAGCAGCCATTGTTGGTGCAGCACGGCGGGACCGTGAATGGTTTAATGAAGCCCGTCGAAAATCTTCTCTTTTTCTATCGACCGAAGAAGATATTGAGCCTACGCCTGCCCCAAGGTTGAAGCATTCCAAATCAATTGATGAGGGCATGTTTTCTAGTGAACCGTACATGCATTTAAATGTTCCCTCTAATTTTGTGGCCCCTGTAAATAGAGACATTACTAGTGGATACTCCTANCAGCCAAAATCTGGAAAAATATATGGGCCTAGTACCACTAGCGCATTTAGCACTGTGTGTTCCACTTTTGTACCACAACTACAATCATGTTCAAGTCCACTGACCATGTCTAATGTTAACCCGGTTGGAGGTACCACACCACTTATACATCCTTTAACTGGGAAAATTTTAGATCCTAGTTCTCCGCTTGGACTTGCCTTGGCCGCAAGAGAAAGAGCTTTAAAAGAGTCACAGCAGCATAATAGAAATGAGATAGAAGAGAGGAAATCACGTCCATCATCACCTCGGTTTCCTGAACAGAAGTCACCTATAGCATCCCGAAGTAGCTCACCACATCGACTCTGGGATTCAGGACCAGCAAAAAGAAAAGAGATGGATTACAAACCATGTATGGTGTCTCCAAGTGGGGAAAGAAAATCAGACCAGAGTTCTGGTCATCGGTCCCCTGCTCTCTTGTTGCTCCAAGGGGTTGAACAAGGAAAAGCCTGGGAGAAGAGGACGGAAGGCCAAGAAAAGATTGAGCTGCATGTGCGCTTCATGGAGAACTCCACACACAAAGGGGAAGAAGAGCAAAATAAAGTTTCCTTATGTAGAGAAATAAAGAATGAAATTCCTGTAGCTAACACAGCAATGAACCATCCTCCATTGTCTAGCACAAATCCAGAAACACGTGACTCAAATTCCAAAGAGAATGGACTCCCCTTATTAGTCCTGCCTCCCCCGGCACCTTCTATTGATGTCGATGATGATTTTTTATTTACAGAGCCTCTTCCTCCACCCTTAGAATTTTCAAATAGTTTTGACAAACCTGATTCCCCTCCAGGTGGACAAGGTGGGGCTACATCCCTTCCCCCTCCTGTGCCCCCACCACCTCCTGACTCTAGTAATACTCCCGCTTTAGACTCTACAACCTCTAGCCTCACTTCTTATGACAGTGAAGTAGCCAACTTAACCCAGGGGACACCGGAACTTAAAGAACCTCACGTCAATTTTTCTTCTGTTGTGTCATCAATCCAAATTCCGGCTTCAGACAAAATAGAGACAGTGACTGATTCTGGCATTGAAGAGATTGATAGTCGAAGCAGTAGTGACCACCATCTGGAGACTATTAGTAGTGTCTCTACATTATCAAGTATGTCGGGGTTGTCAACAGAAGGAACAGAACTTCTGGACACTTACATAACTTATCTTGATGGACAAGCATTTGGTGCTGAAAAAGCTGTCCTTCAAAATAAGATTCGGTCCCGCACATTCCCAAGTAGAACACCCGGATTACTCAGAGATCCGATTACTGCCACTAGTACCACTATTTCAATTGCTCCCTGTACAGAAAATGTCTTCACCCTAACACCATCTAAAGGAACTTCACTTAGTGCTCCTTCAGAGGATTCTCAGAGGAAATCTCCCACACTCCCGTGGGAGGACTACTCCCATGAAAAAATTTCTCCAGTCTCCTCAGTTAAGACCAACATGATCACCGAATTAAGTTCAAAGCTTCAGCATATGAGTGGGGTTTCATGGTCAAGGCCACCTGAATCTTCAGTATCGTTTACAGATAGACCCACTTCTTTGCAGAGACACAGGTATGCGTGTGTGCATGTGGATAAGTATTGTAAAACCTAATGACTATTGACCAAAAAGTTATCATAATGAAAAATAATTTGTAGTCCCGGATGATAATAACATATCAAGATGGTTCTTTCTCAGAGGGAGGATCCAGAGACGTCAGCTTATGCAAGTTGCCTACGTGCACTCACCCGAACCTCTACCGGGGTTGAACAAGGTTTGTGCTTGTTAAGGTGGTATCATTCTNTTATGCAAGAATGGGATGGGAAGGGAGTAGTTTCACAAGCGCTCTCACCAATAAGTGGATAAAGAGAGAACCTGCTTTTGGATCGCTACTGGTGCTCCATTAGGACCATGGGGGCAGGCATTTAAATTGTACAACCTTTCATAGGTTTTTTTTTTCCATACTACTATCTTATGAACACTGAAGGTAGGGTTCAGGACATGTAATTGGTTTGATTTAGGTGAGGGACGATTGACTGTATTGATATATTGCGATCATAATCAGTCTATGAATGCTCATACGGAATTTACTGCACTTGCGAGAGGGTCTGGATCTGGTCTAATATTATTAAAATGGAATCTATTATTAAACGTTACACTGAACAAGAAGTCAACATAGTATTGTAACTTTAGCAGTAGCCTGTTGTTCATCAGGCTGTCTTTCTGTCAAGTCAGTGGGAGTCTTTTATTTATTTNTTTTTTTATTCTTCCATATTTTATGCACAGATTCATGAACTAGCCATGTAGTTGTTTTTATGGAACATAGTTATCGCCAAGCAATAAAGTTTATTGGACATCATCCAGATTATAATGACCCNGTCGTATTATAATTAAGGCATCAATGTGACTAATTCTTAATATAACCTTTTCTAACTGCTTAATACATTTTAGGTGAGTACAAGTCAAAAATATTAAGGTAGGGTATTGGGGTTAAAAGTCTGTGCATGTGTCGGGGGTAGTTAGAGTAGCTTTGATTTGGATACTTGGATATAAACAGAAACCTAAGAGCGATCAGATTTTAGAATCCAGTCCTCTTCTCTGTCCCATCTTCTCTATGTGAGACTAGCATGCTGCATATCAGAAATATCTTTTCTAAAGTCGATGCAACTATAAGTCACAATTTGATGACAGGCTCCATTCGCAGAAGGCAATGTGAACATTGAAAAATGACTGATAAAAGTAAAATTGCTGTAAATGTTGTAAATTTGACTTTCACCATAAGGTCAAGTGAAATTTAAGCTTTCCTATCCTTCATGGGTATGTATTATATTGCATTCAATNGCTTTATTTCCAGCACAGGATTGCTTAAATGAGCAGAGTGAGATCAGTCAGAGCATGAGTCACTATGGCAGATCTGTTGTATGTGTTCTAATGAATCACCTGGGCTTTTGTCAGTGAATTGTGAAAGCCAGCACTGCAGCCTGCGACTGCATGGACCAACACTGAGCATAGTACTCAAATACTCAATAGAGGCCACTGATACAGTTGCTGATTATTGTTCTATTGCATTGTAGTGCTGATACAGCAGTTTCAAAATAAACACTGGTGTTTGGCAGATTGAAAGTCCTGTGCTCACCATGTTATGCAATGTTGGGATGAAGAATATAGCCACTTTTTATTGCTAGAATGCTAAAGAAGTTGAGGGGAAGAACTTTATGCACTTCTCTTCTTTATACAAAGCAGACCACCATATAAGAGTTAAGGTAGGCTTATGGACACTTAAGTATCCAGAAGCCCGTATGAGCTAGGGGAAGAGAGGTGTGTGAACTCACAGGTCTGGAATTGGTGCTATGTTATCAAAGGTTTGGGATTTTGAGGCCAAACCAAGTGAGCCAATCAGAAGGCTGAGTATTGCAACTCTATGCTTCTAATAACTTTTACCATGAATATGTAGGAGAGGGGTTTTGGTTATATCCCACAGTCCGTTGCCTTAATTGCTAACCCCCTTCCCTCCTTAACTTGCTTCCCTTCTATGGTAATGCCCTTGCACTACAACACATACCACTGTTCAGATTTTGGGTCAGTATTCTCAATTTCTGTTCTTAAAATACTGTTTTAGTTTTACATCTGTTGTGTCTTAAATCATTTATATGATTAGGGAAACAACAAGACATAAAGTTTATTACATGTTATTTCTGTACCAGAACACCAACTAAATATTATACCTGCAAACTTGCCCAGAACATCTGTGAGTCTTAAAACTATGAATCCTTAATTCAGATCAATATGCATTGGGATCTACAGGGAGTAGGGATCTGTTCCAACAATTTTGTGAAACCTGCATGCTTACAACAGCAGCCTATCTGCAGAGAGCATTCTCCCTGCACATATGTAGACTATAAGCCATTNCATGCATGTACAGAATGGATTTCCAGGCTGTAACCTCCTGTTATAAATTTATGGAAGTACTGTATATATACATATCCATACCCTGGCTAACAGTATATAATGCCATAATATCCTGGTATGGTGGGATCTGTGTGAGAAATATTTTGAAACCACTTTCTGGGTTTTATAGAACTATTTGGCCGTCATTATTCAAGTATCTGTTTCCTTAAATGACAATCAAATAAAATTCCTTAAAGATACCAAACTGGCTATGTCTTATAAGTATAACTAGATATTATAAGTTCCTCCTATCTTATTATAACCTACAGGAAACATTAATAGACTTTTGTAACGCAACTCAATTTGTTTCTTTTTTACAGGATTGTAGATGACTCAGCTGCTACTTTGATTTCTTCTAAACCTGTGAGTAGTTTATTNCATAACTGGCCCAAGTCCCCACAACCCACTCCAAAACACCCCAAAAGTGTGGATTTCGACATTCGTCCCACATTGAGAAGAGCACCAAGTCCCTCAGCCTTGCCCACGGAGCACAAAATAAGTCCAACTCCGCGTCCTTCATCTCTACCCATCTTGCCTTCTGCCCCTGTTTACACGGGTGTCTTTGACCTGAGGGGTTCCCCCACATCTGGAGGAGAAGGGTTCCCTGGCTTTCAAACGGGCAGTCGGTCCTTATCACCTACTCATTTTATCCTACCCCCAACAGAAAAACCATTTGCCTCTAAGCCCATTCACTTCTGGACAAAATACGATGTGGCTGATTGGTTGGACTANTTAAATCTTGGTGAGCACCGAGAACATTTCTTAGACAATGAAATTGATGGCAGCCATTTACCATCCCTAACCAAGGAGGATTACATTGACCTGGGTGTAACCAGAGTCGGCCATCGAATGAACATTGACCGGGCTCTGAAATTCTTCTTGGAGAGGTGATTTCAAGTCATTTGATTCATAGTATCTACATCTCGGCATCCATCCCCAAAAACTTAAAAGGGTTTGGTTCAAGGTCCCAAGAGAGGAGTATTTGAATGTACTTTACTTTGAGTTGAAATGAAAAGCAAAATATATACATACATATACATAAAATACACACACACACATATATATATATATATATATATATATATATATATATATATATATATAAAAGAAGTAAGTGCACAGAATTTTCATGAAATGATTAATTCACCAGCTGCTTATTTTATTATGTGGGGTAATGAAGGCTTTATATTGAGCCATGAGGCACACTCAGTAGCTGGAGACCCGGATGGTTGAGGAAATAACTCTAGCGCTGCAGTGTTCCTTTATCACTGTCCCCCACACTTTTTGTTCCTTACATTGTTATTGTCAAAACAGAATGTCATTACATAGACAGAAAGTGAAATGTGTTGGGAAACGCTCAAATGTTTATGGATAAAATAGAACAGCAAGAAATTTAGGGAAAAGCAGAGACTTCCCTTAAACTATGGATATACCTTATGTGGACCTTTGGGAACATGGCACTATACACTATTTTAGACAGACTNTATATTAGGAGATAAGTTACCAATGTAGCTTTCTTTTATTTAGTATTTTTTATTTTCTAACAAAATTGCCATGCAATCACTGTTACTTGGGTATGATGACAAGGTCCTTCTCTTCTAACATGCCATGGGAAACCATGCTCATAAGGGGTGATAAAAGTAGAATATATTATCTACATATAAAACTACTAGCTATACCTAGCATTGTAAATTTATTTTTCCATATCTGGAACTTTAATCAGTCTTGCAGGCCCTTTATAGGTGTCGACAAATTTATACCACTTATTAAATATATTTCAACATTTTACAGTATATATAATTTAGAATGGATAATGTTGGCATTGCTTAATATTCAGTTGGATTTTGAGGCATTATTGACTGATTTTAAATGTTGATCAACTGTTAATAGTTATATTAATGTTAAAGGGATGGAAATCAGGAAGGCAAGTGTTTGTTTATCATGTAGACTTGACCTTTAGGGTCAATGGATAGATTTACCAAGGTCCAGAAAAGGAAAAATGAAGATTGTGCCCATAGCAACCAATGAGATTCTAACTCTTACTTTACTATAGCATACAAGACAATGTCAGATAGATTCTGATTGGTTGTTGTTAGCCACATCTCCATTCTTCTATTCCGCAGATAAGTAAATCTGGCCATTTTTTNACCATGGGGTTTAAAATGTATCATGAGCATAACAGTCATTTTATCATCTATGCCAATATGATTGCTATATGATTGCTTGTGGTATCACTGAAGACTAGGAATTCAAAGGGGATATAATTAATACAGATCTTAGGAGGATATGTGAGGATGTTGTTGATAGCACCCAATCAATTTCTAGCTGTTATTATGTAAAATGCACTGAATAAATGATAGCTAGAATCTAATTGGTTGCTATTGACAGGATTTTTATATAATTAAATATACCCCTATTACATCATTAAACTTTTTTAGTCAGTTCACATACCCAAAGGCACCAGGAGCTGTTGCCCAGTGATGCCACTTGCTTATAGTGAGTTAGTGGGCTTCATTTTCCATTCCACAAAATGGCTGCCTCTCTTAGTAGTTGAAGGGCCTCTGAATTTTAGGTTACTATCTTGAAGTATATGTTTTACTGCTTTAGTAAACTGTGGAGATGGCCAGCCTTGCTCCTGTATCCATCATGACCTTCAATGTTCTACTTCTACTTNCAGTAGGAAGACCACTCTCTCCTACTCTTTAGCCAAAGCCGAAGGACCACTGTGCTTTTATGACTGAGATCCTGATTCCTTTATCCTCAAACACAATATTGTGTTGACTTTTCTTTTGAATTATTATTTTTATTTTTGCTTATTATTTATTTTGACGTGAGAACATTATGGGCAGGTAATGTCTTGTGTAATAGTCTTGCACTAGCTGTGAGGCACAGCGTAGGAACAAGATACTTTAGATAATCTGTTAATATCTGAGATGTATAGCCTTATTTTATATTTATTTTGATTTATAAGTTAGACATGCATATGTGAGTCACAGGAGACGTTCAGTTGAGCTGAATGTCTCTAGAACATAACATTTAAATAAGGTTTGTTTTATATTTTTTGGGAAGGTGGGATGGAACACATTGATAATCGTAAAAGGCATTTGTACAAGGCTTGGGCCAATAAGAGTGTGAGACCTAATTTTCCCTGACATCTGCTTTGCGCTTTCTGCTGAATATGGAACTAACGTCATAACGTATCCCATGTATGTCCCAACCATCTCATTTAAAACAGGCAAGTACTTAGAACTGTATTGTATGGTCAACCTGAGACTCTCAAGGTTTTGCAGGTTCCCACATTGTGCCAAAGACACTAGCCTTCCAGACTTCTGGTAAAGCATGATGGGACTTTTAGTTTGACAACATCTGGAGAGTGGCAGGTTGAACATTCATGATGAACATATTTGACACTTTATAACATTTCTAAAATACCACCATGGCACCCCAACCATGGAATGGGCTCCTCGTGTTTGCCAAATCCAGCCACACGTGTGGCCTATGGGGGTTCAGCCTCTCTTAATTTCATAGATTCAAGTTTTTGTATGGTGTGATGGATTACTATACAGTTTTGCTATGGTGGAAAACAAGAGGTGGAAAGTTCNATTTTTCAGAGTCCTCCGGTCATTCATGATGTCAGGGATATGATTCATATTGGCACTTTATAGCTTTTAGACTACGTTGCTTTTTCATTCTCCAACAGCTCATTATCCTGTCTTAAGGGCTCAGAATTTTAACACGTCCTATTTTTATCTCTTCTCATTGCCAATGGGAAAGAACATATTGATGTTACAGAAAAATATATAATAAAAAAAAATAAACTATAAGACTGTCTTCCATATGATAAGAAGGCATCACNTTTTTCCTTTCTAGTTCATTCTTTGAAATTTTATATTTAAGATGCATGGATTCTTAGAACATAGAGTATTTCATTCGATTTGTGATGACCTTGATGATAGGATGCAACATTTGGTTAGGGATAACTTCCACAATAGACTAGTTTTGGGTTAGTTTCCTGTTACAGGCCATCAACAACTGTCACAATGTGGAAGACCTCTTCATGTTCTTAAAACACTCCCCTATCCCCCGCATGCCCACACTGCTGTACGGGTATGCGGGAATCAGGATCCGGTCCTACGAGCACATATTTTTATTAACCCTTAGTACTCACTACAGGGGACCCTTGTTTTTTTCCAAACCCTTTACTGCATGCCAGGAAGTGGAGCCATTGTTATGTGCTACAAACTAGCCTCTATTTTTCTACTTAGCTTTACTGCCAAACTGCAAAAAACTCATGAATTATTTGCTTTGCCCCGTTCTAGGTTACTGCCATTACACCTGTTGCCGTGTGGCACCGTCATCGAGATGGCAAGAATATATTGCAATGTTGACATATNTGCAGCCATAGTCACTTAAGGGCTTATGATGGCCACAACTTTTTGGACAAACACATCATTTTATTATTTTGAGAATTTTTCACCAGTTATATGGTTGTTTGGCCTAATTAAAAAGTAAAATAATACAGTTTTGTGGTTATCCATATGTTGGTTATTGATTTAAATATTCAATTTATGAGATAGGTATATTTCCATGTTTGAACAATTTGGTCAAAATGATTGGTTTGAACAACCTAACAATACATGTTGGCATCCTTACATGATCAAACTGGTTTAATCTCCTTTTCTTTCTTTTTAAATATGATCACTTTGGCAAGTATATTGGCTGTCTATGTGGCTTATAGGTTTTCCATCTTTAAACGAAATACAGATGTGACACTTTATAACACTTATAAAATACTGTCATGGACGCTGGATTTATCCTGAAATTATGTTAATATGGTTTTGCGCCATGCTGTCGTTAACTCAGAAAAGTTGCAATTCCAACAGTAACAGCTAGGTGGCGTATCAATGAAGAAGATAACCATTGTCAATGGCATGACAACCTGTGTGCTATTACACATTAGGGCAGCCTTTTTAAGCATTTCCCGAAATCTACATGTGGTGGAGTCAGCCATGTATACCCCAACATGGCGGTATTTTAGAAACATTATTTTACAANTGTTTACATACTATCTAATGTGCAGAAACCCTGATATATATAATTTTTTTACGTTTTAAGTAGAATGTTTAAAATTGACTTGTTACCCAGCAGAGAACAGCTTTAGCTGCCTTATTGTAATGGTCAAACTACATTTTTTCAAGGTAGGTAATACATTAGGTAATACATAAGAGAGATATATGTAATGATCCTCTTACTTTGACTTTATGTTTCTTGTAATACGCCTTACCACAAACTTTGTATTTATAAGTAATTAAGCAATGCAGTACATATATTTCAAGTATATGCTATATTTTTGTAACTAGAACCAGATATCACTCAGTACTGCTTGAACTATCTGACCTTTTGATGAAGTAATTTAAAAGTTTACTGATTCGGGAGACACCCGGATTTCAGGCAATTCTCCCGCTATCACAAGAGAGTCGTCAAATCTCCCGGGATCCAAGCTGAGGTAGTCCTGTAATGTAAATCACTGCCTCAGGCCCGATCTGAACTATGAATGGAGGGCCCAGATGATGCTAGGGCCATCCATTCATAGCAAAGGTATGGGGGGGTTGCCATCCAGGGGGTGGAGATTTTGATGTGATTTGCATAAATCACGCTCTCCATCTTACTCCCATGCTACCGTCTCTCGGTTTCTCCTGGGAGNGAAAAAGTCAGCAACCCTGCTATNTACAGATACATTGCTAAATTCCAGTTAAAATTGATGACTATGAAATTAAAATAGCAATGGCATGACCAAATAGGGGGATTTTATTTTACAGGATGATCATGATTGGTTGGTCAGGTAATGCATTTATATGGTAAGCTCAAGACTACCACTCACTCAATGATATTAGCAAACATTTGGTGGGCCCCAAGACCTAGCATTATTTCTTTATAACTGAGGGCAGGCCCCAAGTATGATTTCCTCTGGTGGACCCAAGGTACCCCAATCTGACACTGGTCACATTTCACTAATGTACGGAGCATCAAGGCTATAAAATGCCTTATTTTCACTGTGACATCGTTCCGAACTTAAAATGAGATAAAAATCATCGGTTTTACACTGGACAGAAATACTGTTCCAGGCTTAGACAATACATTACCATTATGTAATACCTATTTCTAAAACATTTCTAAAATACTGCCATGGTGTTGGATCTATCCAGGAAGCATACCAATATGTATTATGTGGCAGAGCCAACCATGTACACCACAAAATGCTGGTATTTTAGAAATGTTTAAAGTGTCACATCTGTATTTCAATCCTAAGCATTAATTTTATGCAAATAAGTAAAAATAAAACTTAATTGATATTAATGAATGCATTTTGCACTGTACTAGAAGGCTACTTACTTGCTTTTTTTTTCGCTGTGTCATTCTGTAGATTGATCTCATAATTTTAAGTTAAAATATGTTTTTACGTTAAGAAAAAAACATACAATTTAAACTTAAAAGGAAAAAAAAATTTAAAATGATTTATTTATTTTTATTTGTAGGTTAAACAAATGTTAAGACAATTCAAAGAGTTTTGGTACTTAAAGTTTTTTGCATGAACTTATGAGCTTAGAATTTTTTAAGTTGCCAAAGTCCATTAATCCTAAAAAAAAGTCTGATACACATATAACAAACACTTAAAAAATAATAATAATTAGGTTTGTGAAAGAATATTATATTAACATGCTTTAAATTACTTTTAATAATATACTTTAATATTTCAAATTTTTAATTAGTACAGACGTTATCATTAAAGTAATATTTAAAATATTAATTCATAGGAAATAATTTTATTAATTTAATTTTATATTACAGAGCAACTATATAGATGGGTCCTGTTGGTTTAATATTTTTCTTTAAAAAAGACCCTTTAATTAAAACATTTACAAATATTTCAATAACAGTTATTAAAAGAATCAACTTGAACAATGGAACTTATTTTCCCCTTTTCAAACTACATTGTGTAAATTGTATGGAATATTTAAATGATATCATTGGATATTTATAAGTGGAATGGGGTGGGGTTTATACAAGGGGTTAAACTTAGCAGGTAAAAAAGTTCCAGTATAACATACAGGTTTACACCTGTCCATTTTGAGCTTTGGTCTGTTCCTAATCATATAAACCACAGAAAAGAGAGGATAGACAACATACAGACCACAAGATCATACTGCCATAATAATCTCATGGTTTTCATTTCACTAAAATAAATATAGCTTTGTACATTGAACAAACTTGCAAAAAAATTCTATTTCAGATTTTTAAATTGCTGCAATAATTATAAATAGTATCTGTTTAAATATATAGTGCATGCTATTAAACTGACTGATGTACACAGCTTAATCACATATTACTGATGTTAACATCTGCCATATATTATGTGGCAGCCAATACTTGAAACACTGTTTATTAAGAAGTATGAGAAGATATCAAATAATTAGGATTTATTTAATATTTTTTTAGTAAATTAAAAAACAATAATTGGAAAAAAAAGGAATGTAATGATTTATATACACTTTACAAACTTGAAGAGACAATGTTATGTTTGAAATGTAAATTATTTTAACCTAGAGAGACAAATCAATAACTTTTTTGTTTTTTTTGTTATACTTTTTTTAATAATAAATTTATTTACCAATGTGTTTCATTTTTGACATTTTCCGAATTGAAATAACAACATAGGCTGTGGCCTATGGCGCCGAACTCCATAACATACTGTATACAGAGCTTGAAAATAACAGCAAAAACAGGTGGACACATACTTAGGGCTGGATTAAGTTTTGTGGGGCCCCTGTAGGGGTCAGTTCTGAACATTAACATAAAGTANCAACATATATCTAAACATATTTTAAAGAAGAGCTATGTGTGTCCGGCCTATATTTATGCCCCTTGTAAGTGTTCATCCTCTACTTCAGCCAATTTTACGTGAGTTTCTTTAGAAGCTGGCCTTTGTAGAAGCCCCTTTGTGTGTGGAGGCCCAAGAGAAACTGGCCAGAATGACTGATGGTTAATCCAGCCATTCATATACTGCCACCATTGTAGGGCCTAGGTCAAGGTCATGGCGAACCACCACCTATTCCACATGATATTGTAGTTGTGATTTACAGTAGGTCAATACATATGGAAGCAGCAAGTATCAATGGTAGGATACCTGCTACTGGAGAGTCAAAGTGCGTATTAGCAGGGCGCACTCTCTTCCCAGCCAGAGATGACAGTATCAGCAGTCCCCACCTGATGGCAGNCCTGCTCCCCAGTAAAGACCATATTTACTGCGGAGGAAATAAATTCAGACCCTTCATCATGACCCCTTCCTTTAGTTACACAATACCCTTCTCCATATCACCCATCTGTCATCTGGTGTAAATTCATTAACTGATTTTCTTTGTGTGGCCACCATAGTAACTGATTGCTGGAAACTCAAGAGCAGAGTATTTAGAATGGGCCATTTGATGATTTCCATATTACATAAAATTAAAGATGATTAAATATAATTAATTATGCATTAGGCAAAAGTTAAGTATCCACCTAAAAATAGTAACAGTGTAAGCTTGTGGCCACAGGACCGTCTTCCCCACCCATTCTTTCTGTTACCACGCAGCCATGTCTTAATGATTGCTGAAATTGTNAAGTGCTACATAATATGATGGCGTTATATAAAACCTGTAAATAAATAATACATAAATAATTGGAAGCACTCACATTTTCACATGATTTGGCAAGATTGCCTCCTGTTCCTGCTGTTACTTTCATTCAATGGCTCAACCACGGAATTAGGATCCCATTCACTGCACTACTTTCAGAGACCAGGGGGGGAATTCACTAACTGACGATTTCTGCAGAGATATCATATC
>JABWIB010002704.1:5975-17144 GCA_016617825.1 Platyplectrum ornatum | reverse complement strand
CCCCCCCCAGGGGGTGATTTACTAAGCAGCACTTACTGGAAATTAAAACCGACAAAAAGCAGTGTGATTTTTGGTCGGTTTTAAAAGCCCATTTTGAAAATTTACTAAGCGCGATTTTGTATGGCAATTTCAACTCGATGTTCAATGTCAATTTTGGGTGGCCATCTCGCAGCTATTTTGTTCCATCTCTAATCAAGATGGGGTCGTCTTGTGCCGTCTTGTANGGAAATCATGGCAAATCACAAAACGTCACATCGCCACCTTATAAAAAGTTAGTTTATATTAGTCTTTTTATTTGGAAATGATGGATATATAGAAATTTTGGTCAAATGGACTATGGAAGCCACCTCTTTTCGCCGCCGCATAGTTAGAAACCGCCATGACATTTTAGAAAACAGAGCTTTAGTGGCGAATAAGTATTCAATGATTTAAAAAAAAAATAAAAAAATTGCTGGAGAACTCAACACAGAACAAAGATTTCACAATTGCTGCTTAGTAAATTTACCCTAAAGTGATTAATTTCATGGCACTAATATGTAAAAGAGCTACTGTTGTGATTTAGAATGTATAATATTAGCTCTGGTTAAAGTAAGANAGTGTCGGATTATTTGATGCAAGGGACGCTTACAAAAGGTTTGGATTTGTGTNAAAATTTTGTTTATAATACTCCAATAAATGGAGAAATTCCTGGTTTGGCCTGGTAATCTCATTAAGACAATTTATTTTACATATTATACAGATTTCTTTGAAACACATCAAGGAGCGTTATGAAAGTATTCTATAATGAGAGACAGAAATATGTATTTCATTTTCATCAACTAGATGCAATAGATGTGTTTTATCTTATTTTACCCTTTATAGTTACAAATGTAGCTATCTATACATATTAATATCCATTTTGACTAAAGAGACAATATACATTTTATTATTATTATTATGGCAAATGATAGCTATGATAAATCCAACAATTTGCCAACCTAACGATGACTAAAAAGGTGCTGATTTTATTTACTTACTACGCCATTTATGGGCCATAATTAGATCAGGTTTGCCGAACTTGAATTGTTCCCTCCCAGAAGAAACCAAGCCGGAATCATAGGGGGAGGGTCGAATGTGTGACTGTAGAGAAATATCCCTTTCATTACAAGAAACAGTCTTCTTACTCCATCCTNTAAACTGTAATCCCAACGAGACAGCACAGACAATGGAGATTGATAGAGAGGGTTAGACTGTGGGCCAAGCATGCATCATGGATAGAGAAGGTTTGGCTGTGGGGAGAGAATGGATCGTAGATGGAGAGGGTAAGGCTGTTGGAGGTGACCAATTAATAGAAGGAAAGGGTTAGGATTAGGCTGCGGGAAGAGGATGGATGGTACATGGAGAGGGTTTAGAATTAGGCTTTGGGAAGTAACCAGTTAATAGACGGTTGGATTTAGGATTAGATTGGCGGATGAATCTGAGAAGGTGATGTTGGCAATTAGATTGCATTAGGTTTACCATAGTCCATGTGAAAATCTAAGTATTATTTAAACCAACCTCCTAGCAGGTTCTCCTATAGGAGGAATTGTCTTCATTTACCTGTAACAGAAATGGAATTGCTTCTGGTGTGCTTTGGTCATATGTCGGTGTGATTTATGCTCATGTGCGTACCAGTTTAGGTTTTTATCAAATGTTGGATTAGACTGTGCTATCATCTACTTTTATCACTGTGTAATTATAAAAGATGCTGATAATGAAATAGTTTTAGAACACTTGATGCAAACATGTAAGATGTACGGGTAGGATGGAAATTCTTTTTCTGTAAGATATATCAGTTGTTGAGGCCTATTGATATTACTGTGAGTGAGCCTCAGTAGCTCCAAACATTTGACTATATTGTGTATGCTTTATGAACTACAGATTAGCAAACTNAATCCACTGTTTAGCACAGGTCAAGTTGTTAAAAAGTAAATTGTTTTATAATGTTATCATCAGTTAATGCATTCATACGTGTGTNCATATTGCGAACTTCATACTATAAATTTGAATGGATATAGGCAACCTGTGACACTCAAAGTATTGTGAGATCCATACCTCCAACAATTGCCCTCGCGTGGTACTAACCTCACCAATGTCACCTGAAATCGGGATTGTCTTGTGGAAATTGGGACAGTTAAGAGGTATACAAGTCCCATAGAAAGGGTGGACAGATAGCTGGCCATCCATCTCAGACATGGTTGTATTTTAGAAATGTCACATCTGTAGCTCATATTCCTTGAATAGGACATGACCAGTGGACCAATGTTCCAAGTAGTCCTGTTTCAGAAATGTGTTCCTGTTCCACATTGTGTAATTTATTATTTTACTTACTTGGGGTTGATTCAGAGTTGAGGATACACTTAATGATTTCAGACCTTCTTATGTTAGGCTACTTACACAACATACAGGGGTTACGCATCAAAAAGCACTCTGTACAATACTGAATTGTGTGCGTTAATTGTTCATCCCAGTGGTGCATGGTGACTCACCCTGTAATGATTGCGTACACAATGTGGAGTTGAGGAAACATTTAAATCATACAGTAGAGGCTTGGATAGGCCCTTACTACAAAACCACAGACTAATGCAATTAAAAAATTCTGACAGATAGATCCGATACGTAATGTATTTTACTATCTGGTGTATTGCGGACATCAGCACATAAGCCCTGGACAGATATAATTTTGGTCTGGCATAAATACGAATTGTAACTGAATTACACATGGATCAGCACCACATAGTTAATAGTTAATTTGTGACTGTATAATATGTACCAATAAATGGTACATTACGATAATCAGTATTGCAGCAATTTATTCTATCGTTTGTGTGCCATTTAGTATATGTCTAGTTCTTTCTGAGGACAATTTCATCCTTTCGTTAGACAATCTACATGGAGAATCCTTCTGAGATCTATTGGTATGGCGTCATTATTCAGCCATTGTCTCTTATTTCTCAGATTCTACTCGTGACTTTATTTTTGATACATATTTACAATACTTTTTGCACTTTGAGGCATATATACAGTATATCAGACTTAGAGGGCACTCTACCTTACGACAAATTATTTTTTTTTTGTTTACATGCTCCATGCAACTTTTACAAAATACATTTCTTTAATAAGATTCCTGAAACAAGTCTGCTTCAAAAGCCTTTAAATGGATTAGACAAAGTAGTTTGAAGTGGTGTAACGTTCATAGGTTTGGCTTCTACCAGGCATCTAGGTGAGGAGACCCCAAGGCAGCTGGCAACATTGCACCTATGATGGTNACACTACAACTGAGTCCTGGTATGCTCTAAAAAGAACAGAGATAGAGTGTCTATTATTACATAGATATACAAGAGTTTCACAATAAAAGAGGCTAGAACAGGTTGGTCACCACCATTTTTTGCTGTGGGTCCTTTCTACCCCAAGCGCTTTCCCCATGAAGCAAGAAGCAAAGAAATGTATGTAGTATATATTGGAGGCATGTACAAAATATCAAGGTCTTCCAAGGGGTAGAACCCCCTTTTAAGAATTTATGAATGACCCTGCACAACCAAAATATTGTTCCTGTTAGAAGGTTGTCATCATTAAGGCTATTTTGAACAGTTTCGATGAGGGTGTAATGTATTAACTGCAACAAATTAAACCTTGCCCAACTATATTATCGTATACATCTGTTGAAAGCCTTTAAACTCCTTTGTGTCTGTTTGGATTAGAAATGCATTTACTAGGCAAGCCCAGAGCATAAAAGTAGTATGATTGGACCAAACAGGAAGTTGGTAGAAAAAAAAGCAGGATAGCGGGAGGTAGCCTCTCCTCTCAGATTGGTTCCTATGTGCCTAAAATCAAGAATAAGCAACTGGATGGGTGGGTACACATTCATCTTGCACTAAAGAACTTCGATCCCTGCTACATGGAGAGAGTAAGGTCCATGGTGGAATTTCTTCCTTGATTTAGTAAGGCTTTTTCAAAAACTTTACAACCACAAAGGAGTAAGTCTTGTTGCCTTGTATCCCAGCTACACATTAGGCGTATCTACTTGAGTCCTTGGGGTTGCCTATTGCCAAAAGCCCTCTGCTTACTTCAGCGGTTCATTGCCGATCATCTCCTAGTTCACAAACTTGGCCTGATATCGTAGCAAAAAAAAACAAATAAAAAAAAATAGAAGAAAGACAAGAGCATGGGGTAATGAAACATTATTTTTATACAGATAAAAAAAAAAAAACAACAAAAACACCAAATGGCTACTTAGGTTATTGGGATATTTTATAATCTTTAATCTACTGTATGTAACGGGTATTTAAAAAAGAAAAAAAAGTTACGTTAAAAAAAATGGTTCTCCTGTGATTTATATGGGGTTAACTTCCCAGAAGTGGCATGCTGATCTTATAGACCAATATAGAAAAATATCTAATGATAATTATATATTGATATGCATTTCCTATACAGGCAGTTATTAAGATTCATTAGTGGAAACAAAAAAACAAAAAACCTTACATATAAACTGCTGCTTTTTTGTGCTTAAATTGGTAGTTTGTCTTCGAAATACAACCCTTACACTAACACACCTGACAAGAGACGCCTCTGTGTTTTTTTTTTTGTTTTTTTTTTTTGCCGTAAGAGGTTTTGGAGGTTTCAGACCGGTGTACAAGGGTTATATTCATTTTAAAGCCATATCTCCCAAGAGTTGACTATATTTTTAAAGAAAGTAGGACTTTGAGAATGCAGGCGCATACACATTTGACGGGACTGTTCTCTTCTCATTAGCGGGCCTTGGCTTTCCGTTTCCTCATCCGCCCTTAAACGGGAACGTTGGCGGACCTCACTGTTGCAGTCAGGGAATGGTTTTCCACAGAACAGGAGCAGGTTGGGTGGAGGAACTATATGTCGATATTGATCGGAAAGAACCCCTGAGTTTTCATAACAAATGCATAAGGGGTGCGGGTAGGGGTATTTTTGAATGAATGTAAGTCCTCTGCAGTTGGTGAAGAAAGATGTATCTGCTGCTGGGAAGGGCTATTGAGTACAACTCATATATTCCCAGGGATAGTTGGTTAGTAGCAATTGTCTACTCCCCTGGTATGACCACACTGGGTGCCTGTGTTCTCTGATTGTAATAAAAAAAATATGTGCCAACCATTTTGTGTCTTGATTTTTTTACTTTTCTGGTTTAAGACATATTGGAAACACAAAATAAAACAAAAATACACAGTAGAAAATAATAAAGGTATATCCTGTATATGTGATTTAATCAATGTTTCTAACAGATATTTCTAAAATAATGCCTTTCAACTGTGAAAAGTTGCAGTTCCTGCAGTAACAGNTAGGTGGCGCATCAATGCAGAAGATAACTATTGTCAATGACAAGACAAGCTATGTGCTGTTAGACATTACTGCAGCCTTTTAACAGTGCAACGCNCCTGATGTCATGACACACTGTGCATTCCCAGGAGAAGGACCACAGGGTAGAAGCTGCAACACTGAGGATGAAGAAATTGGAAGGGACAGTAACCTCTCTGATGCTGCTATGCTTCGCGTCAGACTGTGGCCTACACACAACACAACCACACCGACTTTGTCTTCTACTGTGCAATTTTCCTGTGGTCCTATGTGAACACCTAACATAGCCTAATGGATACAGCCCTGTAGAAACTTTGGGAATGTGTTTGTAGTATAACTCATCAAACAATCCTCCCTAATACAATAGCTCAGAGATTTTGGCCAAACGGCTATGTACNATATGGGGGTGTTATATGTTCCCAAAGAACGGAAAATATGAGAGTAGACATACAGATGTGACACTTTATAACGTTTCTAACATAAAATAAGTATAGGGACTGGTTAGGGTTTTGCAGCAGGGAGGGGAGGGTTAGGGTTAGGCAGCATTGAGGGGAAGGTTAGGATTAGGTGGTGGGGAATGGAGGGTTAGAGTATTGGAAGGGAAGGGTTAGGGGAAGAATTAGAAATGAATGGCGGCACTGCGGTAGTCGTGAAACTCCCTTTGTGGGTGCAGAGTCATGGTTCCATGACAGCCCAGACACAGAAAGGACTGTTGTAACGGCAAACCACATGACACAAAGCTGTCACATTCTCTGTTTCTGTGATTAACGTTACGAGAGCTGTGACCACACAATACACTTGACCCTGGGTATAGCGGATTATCCTTGGTGCTGATTTTATAACTCTGGAACCGGTCCACTATAACCTCATTTCCCCTGCGAAATCCTCATTTCCCCTGCGAAAACCTCATTTCCCCTGCAAAATCATGTTTCAGTGATTTTGCGAGTAATAAAGTGTCACATCTGTGATTGGGTTATACCTGCCATCTGTGTCACTATAGGCAAGATGGTACTTGATAAGCAACAAGTGCGTATTTGCCTTCATATCAATAAAAAAGCAATACAATAGCAGCACAACCGGGGGCGTGTGTGGAGGAAGTGTTTATTGCCCCACCCCAAGGGCGGGTATTTAGCTAATTATATATGCACAAAACCAAAGTGGAGGTATCTGTCACTTTAGTGAACCTACAAGACTGGATGGTGAGTATGAAGGGAAGGAGGACATTGATGGGTACCAGCTTGATAATTATAGTTCAGGATGTGCAACTTAACCTTAAATTTGATTAGGGTTAGGATATGATGTAAAAATCATTAATACCCGCCCCTTTTGTGACAACATAAGTTTGATATCCAATCACATGNGGCAGGAGGGAGGGATTCTATCTGTGCTATAATGAAAGCACAGCTAGTTTCTACATTTCCGAGATGTTTGCCTGGTCTCCCTGGATTCCGGTTGCACTCTCCGATTTCTGAGTAAATCTCTGGCCCCGTTTCTTACTATAAATAGGAGGGGCTTGATGACATCCTGCTCGCCCATGCATAGCAAATATGTATGGGTTTTCCGATCGGGGCGGAGCATTGGGAGTGATTTGCATAAACTACACCCTCCTTCCCAACCCCATCTGAATACCAGGACCTTGTTACGGCATGGCTGCTACATTGTGAACAGCGTGTCATTTTTGCTCTATCAATAGACAAGGGACAAACTGTTCTGCGTCTCAATTGGTTTCTATTGAAAATAAATCCGCTAGTAACTATTTTGGGGTCTGTTAGGTCTTTCTTTTTCCTTGGAAGCGGCACAGATTAATTGTTACATTTCACAAAGACACAGCACGGTCCTTTTGAAAGCAGTACTAAAAGCTAAGTAGAATTAATGGCACACAAAGCTCATCTAATTTCGCTGCATTTCCAGCAAGGGCCACAAGAGGGAGCAACACGTTTACAATTGGCTCCTAATGGCTCTGCAATCAGGGCACCCTTTATAGATGGAAATGGAAATACTGCATTGTGCCTTGAATACAGTGTTTNTACAGAGCTTTCCTAAGTGAATGGCAGTCATTAGATGGGAAGATTTGCTCTGCTGAACAGACAGTGTCATATTCATTAAGTCTTCAGCTGAGGATGGATATTTGCAACCACAAGAATGCAATGTAATTACTTTTCTGCACTGCAAGGTCTGACCTGGTTACTGATATACAATACTTACCTCCTAATGAAACTATGATGGTGATTTTATTCCCTAACACCTACAGCTGATTAAGGGAAACTTCATTTTCTTATTTAAGTGATTTGCTGTTGCTTACTATGATCCTTTTATATCATGATTGCCCACAGTCTCCCNAACTGGACTTTGGATGTGATTTGCATAAATTATGCTGCAGTTTTCCCGTTTCTCCCAGGAGGTAGAGGAGCCCCTGCAGTGGCAGGGTAGATTACAGACTGCCCTCGGAGATGATATAGAGAGGATGGCCCCCCCCGGTCTGACATTCATTTCTGTGCACTCTGCTTGTTGGTGTCCAATGACCATATTATTGAGAAGGTTTCTGTTCACAATTTACCACAGAAGTAGACTGTGATTAGAAGAGGAAGGTTAGAGTTAGGCTGGTGTAATTTACAATGGGTTGGGTGTAGGCTGCAGCTGAGCTAGAAGAGAAAGGTTAGGGATAGGCTGTGGNGAGAGGAATGTGAAGGTTAGGCTGTTATAGGATGACGGATAGGTTTAGGCTGTGGAGTAGGAGAAGGGTTAGGGTTAGACAGCCGGAAATTAAGGTAAACCAAAAAAAATCACCTTGTCGAAAAGCGACTTGTCGAAATACAGATAACTGGACTAATGAACCACACCCACATGTGGGTGGGGCTTGATTGGGGGATTTATGCAAATCTCTGCTTGCAATCAATCTATATTGTTAAGGAAGGGTTTAGTGTGACAATTACGGCCATGCTTAGTAGCATTAGATTGGATCATAAGACGAAAGGCATGACGCATGTACAAGTGCGTGAGATTTCCATTTTCTAATATATAGGCTCCGCACCAAGCAGGACAAAGCTATTTATATTTTGGCAGAGGGATAGACATCTGAGAGAGGGGCTGTGCATCCAGAATGAAGGGGGAACAATGCTCTATATATGTTCNGGTACAAAACTCCTGGCCCATTGACCTTATATACTGATAAACTATACTAGAGGCTTACATAATGTGTTATGTCCCTATNGACATGGAGTCATGTTGTATGATGCAAGCGGTTAAAGGGGGTCTAATGATCATCTGTGGGATCACAGTCTCATACATTGATCCTGGGCATGGGGAGAATAGGAAAACCTTATATTCACATTATCATATTACACCCACCACCCTACAACTAATAATGCAATGCATCTTTTTTCTGTTATATGTCCNTTCCTGACTCCCATATACCACATGCTGGGGAGGAATCCGTTTACTCATTATTGTCATTGCGGATCAATCCATCCGTCTCCCAGCCGTAGAGATCCACATGCAGGGACTGGTGCAGCCTTGTGCACATTGCTGGTACAGTATATTTTCATTTCAACTGATGATGTCTGCATTGCAGTTTGCATTGATTTACGCGCTGTCAGTGATGGAGGTACCGGTGCTTGCAGGGATCAAACCTCTCAGCAATCATCAACAATTGATACCTCACCCTCACCGTACTGAATAAAGACTCTGACAACTAAANAGGGGATTTAAATAGAGTCATAGGTTTATTATTTATAATTGTAAATCGGATTGACCGTATCATTTCATGAATAGATATGAAATACTGACAGCAGGTGGGTTTGTCAGTCTCTTTAATATTAAATAGAAGACNTTAAACATAGACATTTGAAGGTGTTAAATCAACCGTCTACAAAAGCGTATGCAAGAAGTATACAAGAAGAAGTGCATTACGTTTGCCCTAATACAGATGCGACACTTTCTAAAATACCTCCATGCCACGGTAGGCANGACATGTAGAGTTCGGGAAATGCGCTGAAAGGCTGCGCTGATGCTTTGCAGCCAGCAGGTGGCGNTNCCAACAACAGCCACAGCAAGTTGCAACATTACTGGCAGGACAACNTGGGGCTGATCCAGAGTTTGGGAGTAAGGGTACCGCAGGCACAGCAAGCATAAACTGCAAAAGCCAAACTATGGGGTAAAAGGTGACATTTCCATGTTTAACTCTAATTTACAAATCACACATAAAGCTACACGGCTTGTTCTTAAGAGCAAGCGGAGACTTTTTTTTTTGCCCGTATTATCTTAGATTTCCTAATAAATATAGTCCGCTATAATCTGTTTATGTCTAATAATAATGAAGCGCACACTTACATGAGACATAGATCCTTTTTACTGAAAAAATAAATAAATCCTTGACGGTCATGTATAATAAATATACAGCTCTTAGGAAAAGNGAAGTATGACAAGCTCAAATGAATTGTCTGCTATGTACATATAATGGGACTAAAAGCGCATAATAACCAGAGTATGGCATCAATTTCAAGCAAGAGCCGTCAGATATGTTAAGAAAAGCGATCTTCAGAATTGGCTGAGTCTTAGGCTAAAACACAATATTATGTCTATTTTCAGGAGGTAATGGTAATCCATCCTGCCTCAGTACTGTTCACGGTAACTATTTGTGTGCTGTCTTCATATTTCTTCGTCCAACTAGCGAGTTAGATTTACAGCCCTGCAGTGACTTTATATACATGTATCAGACTATGTGTGACTAGGTGGCCTGCACCCTCAGACCTCATATTGANTATAGAGGGCCAAAGGCTGTTACAGGGAGCAGAGAAGAGAGGGGATGATGGCAGCAAGCTATAAGTGGTTGAGAGATAGAACAGCTGGAACGCTGGACGCTGCTTATTAATACAATGCGGGCAGCTCTGGCAAGTGCTGTCAACCTCTGACAGCTGGCTTACCATGTAGGGAATGAGGCCCCAGATCACATGGCGCCACCCATCCAAACTTGGGTCCTGTCTTCATGCTTTGGGGACCATGTCTTTCATGTTTCGCACCTGCCTCCTATCTTGTATTTGTCTACCTTGGGCTTGGTAAGTGGACTAACTAGTCTTTGTTTCCTTATACTTAGGAAGGTTGAAGCATGTCAACCTTCTTCTTCAGATTACAGCGGAACAGTCCAGATTTTGCGTATCTCCCCATTCGTCTACCAGTTGTCTCTAGTGTATGCCTTCACCCCTACCCACACCGAAAGAAAAATGATCTCTCATCTCTGGGGTGACCGCAGTGTACCTCCTCATAAAAACAATATGGGGTGAGTTTTGTCCTGTCCCATCACTCAAGGCNGATTCCATGTGGAGTGCCAAGCGCTGTCAACCACTGACAACGCAAATATGCATAACCAACATGGCACCCTGTACAAGATGCAGACACCCGGGCTGAGCGAGGGCACATGAACATTCATTAACCTAAATGCTACATTACAGTATTGCATTATTGATATTTAATCGCCAGCACATTCCCAGATTCCTATNTAATACAGCAAATGCTGGTTAGAAATTTTACAAACACACTTCCCCTTATGGCAGTGGTTCCCAAACTTTCTCAGGCAAGGCACCCTTAGGGTCTCCAAAACATTTTCAAGGCACCCCTAAGACAAAATAGTTTCCAATTTTTTAAATTTTTGAGTCAAAAAAGTGTAATAACTGTTTAGGTAAAGACAGAAATACTTCAGGTTGACATNAAATCATGTGTAGCTCTTAAACAAGATGTAAAATTGTGCTTCTAAGTTACACTAGCAACATGGCACCACGTTGGAAAGAATATTCCGCGGCACCCCAATAAGAGCGTTGCGGCACCCCAGGG
>JABWIB010002703.1:48140-60361 GCA_016617825.1 Platyplectrum ornatum | reverse complement strand
TCCTGACTGTATCAACCAAAATTTACCACTAACTTAAAGTACAATGTGTCACGAAAAAACAATCTCAGAATCAGTTGGATATGTTAAAGCATTAAAAAGTTATTACCACATAAAGTGTAACATGTCAAATGTGCAAAATAGGGCTTGGTCTTTAGGGACCAAATAGGCTGCGTCTTAAAGGGGTTAAAATCTGTGTTTCAAGAGCTACGCCATCATAGACAGTTAAGAAATGGTTTGATAGAAAATCAGACCCTGAGACAGAAGGTCGGGACAAAGAGGAAGCTCCCACTGAGGGCCCTCTGCAAGGCTTAGGATGCCTACGGAGCAGGACCTCCCTCAGTTCAGAACCACTAGAATGAACCTTTTCTTGTTTTGCCTTCCTTAAAAGAAGGGGAATCATGGCGACCAGTGGAACGCAAACACCAGGCTGCTGCACCACCTGACTGACATGTGGTTGAAATGAGACGAGATCAAATAGAGATCTGGGTGACCGCACCTCTGGGTCAACTGGAGAAATACTACTGGTGAAGCGACCATTCTCCCAGAACTATGGCCTGATAGTTAAGGAATGGGATGTGAATCGCTGTGAAGGTCAGAACAAGCCGGTATGCCCACCGAAAGATCCCGGTCGCCGTCTTCTTTGCTTGTGAACTCACTGTGTTGCCCTGATGGCAACAAAGGGAGGTTGGAGTAAAAGCCCTGTGTCCTCTGAGCCAACAGAACTGGGACAATGACATCCTGAATAAGAAGCCAGTCCAGGGCCTGCCATAACACCACTAATAAAGGAAGAGCTGTAAAAAAAAAACCTGGAGGGAACTGGGCCTAAAAACTGTAAAGAATAGACCTCTTGTATGATGGAAAGGATCCGGATATTGGATGTGGAAGCCCTTCAGGCATCTACAAATTGAAGTAGACAGACGCCCACCCCCAGACTGAGGAGTATTAGGAGCTCTGCTTGTCAGCCCCCCAAGGGGCCTGACGGTTTGGACCCCATATCTGAAGAGACCTCCGAAATTGACCCTAGAACTGGTCACTTGGCAGAGGAGGAGACCGATAAGGGCAGAACCGGGGTCTAAAGGAAGAGCAAAACAATTCAAACTGGGGGGAGAAGTAATCTAGCCCCCTGTAGCCTGAGCATTGAGGCCACAGAATTCATCTAATACCAATAGAGAAGCTAGATGCCCTATCTGTAGAATAAGCCGCATCTAGTGAAGCCTCTGTAATATAATTAGATGCATCTCTAATAGGCCCTACTGAATAGCCTCAGACCCAGACTCCACCCATGCGGTAGCAAAAAGGGAGACGGCAGAGGCCGAGTACTTCATCCTAAGGACGGTATCACACTTCCTCTGAATTATCCTTTAGAGCTGCGAAATCAGATAAAGGTAAAGCTGTAGACGTAGACAGTCTAGTTATAGAAGCATCAACCCTAAGTGAAGCTTCCAATTTAAAAACCATCTCATTCAGAAAGGCATAAAACAGTCTTTTGGAATTGTAAATAGTTTATCTGGCAGTTTACAAGTCTTCTCCACAATCTCAGACAATTGACGGGAAGATGAAAAGGTAATAAGACCCTGCTTCTTTCTCTTGAAAAGAGTAGCCTCCTGAGGAAAGGACTCCTGAGGAATATTAAGAGCTTGTACGGTTCGCCTAAACTAAAGTGGCAATGCCCTGAGAAAGGCTGGTATCCACCTCAGCCAGGTCTTCCAAATCGGAGTCTAATAAAAGACCCTCCTCAATAGAGGACTCTTCAAAATCAGAATATCAGGAAATGTAGCCGTGTGAGGAGGTTGCTTACGTGACTTAGTAGACGGGTCCACTAACCTCTGTAGAAAAAGAGGAAACCTGGCTCAGATTAGCTACTGACTCCTACATACTGAGTGCCCATGTGGGACAGACTGTTAAAAAGGAGACACAGCTGCATGCTTTCTAAAAGGGAGAGAACCGCCACTGCTAACACAGCACCAGTACTCTCCACACAATAAAATGAAAATGGAAAATAATAAACCTACAAAAAGGCTATAAGCAAGCTTTGAGTTTGAAAGCACCAAACTCCAACGGGCACTAGAGCAAACTGAGGCAGGAGGAGGGTTGGTGAGGGGAGGAGCTTCTCCCAGAAGGTTTTTTTTAGTTAAACCTCCAGTGCCCAGCTCCACAGCACAGCACCAACCCATGATCGCAGTGTCCCCCAGATGTCCTGTAAGAGAAATAAGGTTACAAGCTTTACTTTTTTTTTTTTTTCTGTCTGTGGACAGCACTGAACAAGCATAAATGTAAATGCAAAAGTCTGTACCCTGTCTAGAAAGCATAAATACTGTTAACGGGTTAGTTTATGGTTAGGATGATCTTGGATCTACTAGTAAATTGGTATAGTTTGTACACATAAATCCACATCCTAATTAGGACTTGTAATCAGTGAAAGAGACATCTCAAGGTATATTTACTAAGCCGCGAGTTTGCAGTGAGATTGTAAAGTGGAGATGTTGCCCATCGCAACCAATCAGATTCGAGTTCACATTCTCCAGTGTGTAAAATGAAACTGAAAGCTTGAATCTGATTGGTTGCCATGGGCAACATCTCTACTTTCCAATCTCACTGCAAACCCACGGCTTAGTAAATATACCCCCTCATGTGTGATTTTACAGGTGTGTTCCTAACGTAACTACTAAGAATAAATATTTTTACCCATAATATCTATAATGTTTTTGTCCTTTCTTTTGAATTGTAAGTCATAATTAAGGATCACATTCTGAAGATCATCAAGTTCTTGCTTTAATGTGTGATATTGTTTTGCAAGTGTGAAATTCATATACTTCTCTTGATGCTGCTTTAATATGTTTTTATACTTATTCACAGAATCTTGGTAAATTTTTCTGTAAAAATATAAAAATAAGACATATTNAGTTGCAGAATCAAGTCAGAAAGCTAGTAGTTACAGCATAAAGAAGGAAATGAGTGACTCCCTAAACTAGCATGCATAATATGTATAAGATACTCATAAAAATGTTGTTAATCATGTTTAAGTAATGACATGTAGGAAACTATTTACTAGATAAATTTTTTTTGTCTTTAACAATGATGTAAGTTTATTGTTGTAGTTCCTTAGATTCAGGATATAACTTGAATCAGGGATTTTATTGAATGAATTTGCATGTAAATTCCACCTATTCTGAATAAGTGGAATTGCATAAGGTTTATATCATTATGATGTTAGCATAGATGTATAGGATGTAGCATAGATCTAGTGGGTCAGCTCACTGAGTTAAAAAAGGTAATAACTTTAAGACAGTTGGCCTGTTAAAAAGTACTTTTGATATGTGAAAATGAGAAATTAAATTTGTAGTGATCATATGGTGTAGCAAACAGCTACATTCACAACTGTGATACTCATAATATGAGCAATTCTTCTTTTCTCTTTCCTGTCATTCTTTCATTGCTCTGTGTTCTTCTTTCATGGCTAAAGCTGTGTGTGTCCAGGTGACCAGCTAGAGTGGCAAAATACTAATGTAATTAGTAGCTAGGGCTAGAATTATTTCTATGCTGAACAGTACAATATTCCAATTTAACAGGAATAGGGCATTGAACAATAGGGAGGAAAACTAGTAATGATAAAGCCCACACCCTCGCTTTTCCACCCTGTGCTGTTGGGGGGTAAAACGATAAAAAGGACTTCTCCTCTTCGGTCTCAGGGTCATTTGAGCAGAGATATCTGGCTCACTACTTTTGTTTTGGGTGACTCCACTTGCATGTGCGGTGTCCCGTTCTCCTGTTTTCACCTATGCGCAGTGAGCTGTTCTTCTGTTGGCCAATGCATGGGGGAAGAGTGAGGGGGCTTCTCTGCGGATGTGGCAAGTGATGACAGCATCAATAGTGAAGGGCTTCTGTAGGAAGTTTTTTTTCTGACTATCCTCCTATGTCAATGTGCTGCTGTTGCGGGGGAGTGATGGTCTTTCAGTCGTCGGCATCATGCAGGCACTTTCAGTCTGTCTTTTTTTCTCGGCCACCTTGCAAGACTGTAGATGCTATGCAGGGTTAGTGGGTACAAATTTGTGCAGTAAAACAATAAAGCTTCATAGAAATAATGTCTAGATCATCAGTGACTAGTTTCTCGAATGTCTGGATTCAAACACACCAACCTCAAACCACCATCATATATATGAAAGGGCATTTAATCGATCTATATCATCTATGACTATAGATTAGACAAAGTAAAAACAAAACACCCCAATTTTACCCCACAGGAGAAAGAAGTATTATCCACACTAAAGGCTATTAAAAACATAGGTATTAAACCAGCAGACAAGGGGGGAGGGATTATCATAATGCACTTGGATTATGGATCTGGTCCATAGACCCCAAACAAAATTCAAATAGCAAGAATATAGCTCCTCTATGAATATATAGACTCACATCCCCAGCAATATACCATCTCTTTTATTTACCTGTGCAATTGAGTTATACCTCAGAGCCCCTGTTAATCCACCAGATTTCTACATAGGCAGTAAGATACCCTCTACCAGTACCACTGGATGCCTAGATTTTTAGGCACATATATTCACAACTCCCACACAAGTTCAGTCTGAAGGGACTAAATCCTGTACATGTAAGAAAATCCATACATTGACAACATAGACACAGTGAATCACATTGTGGTTACATATATATTAATAAAAATAAATGTAGAATGTATTACTATAATTATACATAATTATATTAATATAATATTTTTACTAAATTTGCAATTATAATTTACTTATTTACGTACTGGGGTGAAATAGGGTCAAACTTTTTCCAATATTGTAAGGAAGTTTAATGCAGCCTAAGTTTTTATTGAAATGTATACACTTACTTTGCTTTACAAATATTGGGAAGCAATGGAGTACTGAATTTCTCAATTTACTAAACCTAATCTATACTCTTGTTTGTACAAATGACCACGAAATAGATATTATTATTTTTAAGATCAATCACTGTTTTGCAGAACTTGATAGCAAATGTTAAGAGTTCAATAATGTGGTAGTCCACTTGAAGAAAAAAATAATATATTTTCCAAAATAAATCCATCCTCTCTTGGGATTCAATTTCCCTTTCTCTTGAAAAGATATGTACTGTACTGAAGAGGCTTTTGAGTGGTTTGCATCAATTCCTCTATCACAATCAACCTCCTGAGACTCATCCGGCCAATGCCAAATAAAGCTAGTTTTAAATTGCTCAGTATTATACATTTTATAGAGAGCTATGGCATATATCTGAAATTGATGAAATCATACAAAACATTTGTTCAACAAATTGTGAATTTCATAGCTGACCAAAAGATCAGTAACTGAAGATAGACATCACTTTCATTGTATGTTCATTCTGTAAATATTTCAAAATGAACCATTATATTTATCCATATAGTGTTCTCATAAAGTACATGTAAGTGTACAATGTGCAATTGATCATTTAGCAGTAAGAGCTAGAAGAACAATATACAGGACATAAAGCACATATTATTATACAAATTTGTAATTAACAGAACACAAAGCTCAGTTTTACCATGTTTACATGCCTTATGTAAATATACTTCAAAGTTGGTATATGGAAAACAGGCATTAATTTTAACCTACATATATAATTATATAATATAGTACCAATATAAACAGAAAGCATGACAATATTAAACCATCTGCTAATTATATTTTTTATTTTTATTTACACATACATTATCATTATTATAGCCATCATAAAACAATGTTCTTCATACTTATCATTTTCAGTTGTCTTGTTTGCGATGTCCAATTGATTTTGAAGGAATGCTTCTTCTCTTTTTAAAACTTCATAAGTAGGTGTATACCTGATACAGTACAATAAAAAATGTAGACAAACATTAATTACTCTGTATTAAGAAAATGTTGAATGTTGATATCAATACAAAAATTATACAATCACCCATATTTAAAATTATAGAGTTAGGCTGAAGAGAGGAGCGTTATTATAAGATGGGGCTTTTAAAAGAGTAATACATACACACCCATGTCAATGACTCCAGAGTGTAATACATGTATTGAATACTGGGAACTACAACCTGCATGGTTTATATTCTATGCAAAGCAAAGCAAGAATATTTCTAGTAGAATAACTATTTGGTTAAGCTTATTCTGTGTATCCCCAAAAAGTCACCCAGTACTTTATACCAGGGTTTCCCAACACTAATTTGGGGAGTACCATTGACTTGCTAAGAAATCAGGTGCAATCAAATTCCAAATCTCCTGCACTCAGAATTAGTAACCCTGTGCCTGATTCAGGGATTCCGGCGGTCGCAGCGTGCGGCCGCCAGGTCCCTTTAATTCAGCAGAAGTGCAGCTCAGAATAAAGAGCAGGGAGAGGGTCAGGTGATTTGCCCCTCATCCCTGTGCTAACCTAAAAAGCGCAGAGGCTCCAGATGATGTATCCAGAGCCTCTGCTAGTGTTTACAAGTAGTGATCGGTGTCAGCTTTTATGAATGAAAAAAAAATTTAAAAAATAAATAAATCCGAACTTAGTGTGCTTTCCTGTCAGGCTCCTTTCCTTCTTCCCGAAGGTCGTTTCCAGATTTCATAATAATCAGGAGATCGTCCTTCCTGCTTTTCAAAACTTGACTTCTTCTGACTCAACTTCCAAGAAATATACCTAAATTCGACTCTTTTGCATGTTGCACACAGATACTGACCAGCGTTACTGTTACACTGTTTTTAGACTAGGACTAGGAAACATCAGCTGTCACTTGTTATGCTGATTGCAACTAATTAAATGTACCTCCCCTGCAATTCAACATGGTTTTGCCCATGAGAGTGTAATAGTCATGAGAGTGAAAAGCTGAATCTGGCCCATAGTGAACGGAGGGAACGCATACACTAGGCTGCTGTGCCAAGGAACCGCCGTCGCATCTATGAAGGTTGCCTGAGGGTGCCGAGACCGAGAGGAAAATCGGGGAACCTTGGCGTTGAAGCGAGACGACATCAAATCCAAATCCGGAAGACCCCAATGTTGAGTCAGTTGATGGAATACAGATGAAGAGACCACTCCCCCGGCATGATGGATTGTCTGCTGAGGAAGTTCGCCTCCCAGTTCTGAACACCCGGAATGTGAATTGCTCGGCCCACCTAAAGATCTGTATTGTCTCTCGCATTGCCTGAATTCCTGGTGCCACCCTGATGACTGATGTAAGCCACCGTCGTGGCATTGTCGATCTGGATCCGGATGGGATGTCCTGCCACAACCGTTTGAGCCGACACTAAGGCTCTGTAAACAGTCCTCAGTTCTAGGATGCTTATCGAGAGCCATGTTTCTGCAGGAGACCATATGCCCTGTAGATGAAGATGTAAGATGTAACCTAAGGAGAAAGAATGAGGAACTAAGAGCGGAGAGTGTCGAAATTTCCGTTCCAATATCTGAGATTATTCCACTGAAAAAGTCTGGAATGGAATCTGGCCTCTAATGATGCAACCATCTTCCCTAGAAGACACATGCAAAGATGAACAGAAAGAGGCCTTCTGGAATCTTACCAGGTTTCGAAGGAAAGAAATCTTGTCGTCCGGAAGAAAAACACTTTGGAGGACAGTGTCGAACTCCAAACCTAGGTACAGCATGCGCTGAGAGGGAGAAAGATTTGACTTTCTCCTGTTGAGTGTCCAACCGTGAGATTGAAGAAATTGAATTGCAAGAGCCAGATGATCCTGCAATATAGTCCATGACCGTGCCTTCAACAACAAATTGTCAAGGTACGAAATAATGTTGAGACTCTGAAGTCTGAAACAGCTGACCATGGCTCCCATGATCTTTGTAAAAATTCGGGGAGCAGTGGCCAGCCCCAATGGAAGAGCCAGAGATTGGAAATGACGAATCGCAAACCTCAGAAAAGACTGACAGTGAGCTGCAATGGGATATGAAGATCCTGAAGGCATCCTGAATGTCAATGGAGGCCAAAATATTTAGACTCACAAAATACGTCTTGTGGCGATTGATATGCCAGAGACCATTGCAGAGGAATAAGCTGCATCAACAGAAGTGTCTGCAATATAACCTGCTGCTTTCTTAAGATACTCAACTAACAGAATCAAATCATCCTTAGAATCTGAGGACTGAATGCCCTGCAAAACCGTCTGAGCCCAAGATTCCATAGCCTTAGCCACCCATGCAATAGAAAAACCGGCCTAAGGGTAACAGTGGATGCTAAATAAATCATTTTAAGTAAATTATCACAACGTCTTCAGTACTATCAGCTGAGTATGAACTAGGGAGGGGGTTGGTGAGGGGAGGAGCTTATTCCGAGGTGGTTTTTATTTTAACCACCTAGTGCCCAGCTCCACAGCCACAGCACGAACACATTGTAGCAGTGTCCCCCAGATGGCCCGTTTGAGAAAAGATGTTTGGCGATTTAAGTCTTTGACAATGAAAAGATGAAATGAAAACAGAACCATTGTGCTGATACCAGGTCCAGGTCATATATTTGTCATGTTAAACAGTGAATATTACCCACCGTCCCACAAGCATCTGCAAATACCAGCCTGTCGCCCCTATCCACCGGAGTATTGGCGCTGAATTCTTTTAACAGCCAAATGCCACATTTCAGTGCCTCTACCAAACTTATATAGTTTAAGAACCTACATGTGTAGAACCAAGGAACAGTAATGGGCACCACAGTAATGCCCAGTTAAATTGAAATCTTTGAGGAAAAAACATTTTTAAGACAATAATATTATGAAAAGAACGATATAAGTACATATGTATTATGTAACTATTTGTAATATTAAGATATGTGATGACCTTGTGACCAAAATCAAATGAAATAATGTTGTAGTATTACTTCTTCATATTAGTCATTATGATGCAAAGTTTCCTGTGATTATTATGTAATATTTTTAATTGATATGATCCTAATTATTTAGATTTTAGGTTTAATTAATGCATTGATTATATAATACCACACATATGCTGAATGTTGATTGTGAGAAAAAAAATAATAAAACATTATGGATATGCAACAAATTACTGGTCTTCAACTTCCAACAATTATAGCATTTTTACAAAAAAAAATTACAAATATCTTTCATACTAAAGGTGGCCATACATGGGCCAAATTTCATCAAAAGCTCATGAATATCGTGAGCTTTGGATAAAATTCGGTCCGTGGATGGACACGACCGAAAACCCCCAACGGTGACTAAACGCCGGGGAACCTAAACAAACGACATCGGAGAACAATCGGATTTGCGGGACGCCGTCACGTACATACAGCGTCCTCTCCGTGCAAGACGGAGACGCCGCAGCACAGGAGAAGGTGCTGGGCACCACTGTGGTGCCCAGTGAAGACATCAGACGGGTGAGTGTATTTTTATTTATTTCCTTTTATGACAGGTTTTTTTTTATCCCCCCCCCATTGGCCATCATGGGAACTAAGTCGTTCCAGGGATGGCCTGGAAACAGGGTGATTTTCCCTAGGGAAAATCACCCTGTTTGGCGGTGCCGATTATCCACGGGAACGAAGTGGTTCCCGTGTATGGCAAGCTTTAGATTTCCATAATCTTTAATAACCTTTCCTAAATTGACAAACGTACACATATAGTTCACACTTAATTATTAAGTATATGTACAACACAAATATACCATTGTATAAAACATGAAAATATAAAGAATACAATAATTTGCCTATTACACTATTATACAGGATTACATTTAAAGTCTTTCAACTCAGTTACACATATTTTTGTTCATACTTACAATAAAGATAACTCTGAAGGCTGTACTATGTAGTTTTGCAAATCCCAAATAATCTCATCACTTAACCTGATATCCTTTTCTAAAGCAAATATTTGCTGTTTTTCAAGCAAAGTTTTAGCAGAGTAACCTGCACATTAAAAAAGATCAAGATTATATATTTTACAATATCAACAACTAAACAACTATCTATCAAATACTTGAATATACAAAATATTAGAACATTAATCTTGAGGCTCAAGGCACAAGTCACTTAAGATACCCATAAACATGGTCCTGCAGCTGTTAAGACCAGATTCCTTTATACACTATGATTATTGTGCCGATCAAACAATTAATCAATAATTTGGGTCAATAATTGCTGCAGTAACTGTCTAGAGAAATGGCAAGATTACTTGATCTTTATACATGGTTGAAATAATTTTTGCCTCAAGTTCCTGATATTGTGTAGTGTACGGACATTTCAGACAAATGAATCCTGCACCTTAAATCCTTGCTGAGGTTTCCCCATCTATTTGATCCAATAATTTTTGTCATGTACAGCAGTAATGAAGGCATACATCAGCCAGATTTTCTGACAGTCAGCCAATCCGCTAGGTGCACAGATCTCTATATTAAACTGACAGGATGCCCATGCAGCCAATCAGCACCATGAATGACAAGAAACCCATGCAGCAAGCAATAATCATAGCAGCCCTTCCCTCTTCAGTTTGGATAATCAGAAATGTGAATGGGGCATCCCATTTATAAAGCCACATCTTGCTGTGAACAATAATTGCTGAGTATGTACACATTTGAAAACAAATTCCAACTGGTTTACATAATAGGCTATTAGAGATACATTGACTTGACTATAGGCATTTTCATTGGGTTTTATTATTAATAATAAAAATAAAAAAAGGAAGGTGCCTTACTTTTAAGGTGGCGTGGGGTGAGCAATGTAATTTGGATTCTGGTCGGTTCTTAAGCTATCTCTATCTCTACCAATGTTGTGTTCAATGGCCCTTCTAAAGGACTGCTTTGACAAAAAAAAAAGTCCCATGTGACTTTAAAAAGCCTATACCAGTGATTGCCTCCTTTTCTATTTTTAATTTTCTATATTGCCTTCCACATGTGGTTGAATGGCTGTTGAGTACATCCAGGAAATGTTTTAATTGTGAACAGAAACATAATCCAACCTGTTCATGTAAGAACCTAAACTAAATATTTCAATATTTATTTTCATTTTAAGCAACAGGAACCTTTCTAAATATACTTACGTTGTATTACTTCCTTTGTATTTTCTTTAGTCAGTAATTCTTGTTCACCCTGAAAGGCTAAAGTATTTAGTTATTAATTGTATATCCATGCACTTGCTAAAACAGACAAAATATAAAAGGATACTTTCAAGATAACGTGCATACCTATTTCTAACAAAAGCTTGTCAAAATGGTTTAAATCCACCTCATTCATAGTCAACTGTAAAAATGAAAATTAAGCATTAATAAAAAAAATAAAGCAAATGTATCATAAATAAACTTTATAATGTCTACCATTTTTAAATGATCAAACATTGCTGATCAATTTTAAAACGTGTACATGCTTTCACAAAAGTGTGCTTTTAAAGTAATATTCTAAAGAACAGTATACAGTTTACAGTAAACTGACTAAAATAAGCCCTCACCCGAAAATAAGCCCTATGGTGTTTTTTTGTCCTGAAAAAAAAAAAATAAGACAGTGTCTTATTATCGGGGAAACACGGTACTGGATCTTAGGAGTCAACCCAATATGCTTAAAAGAAAAAAGTCATCTTAGGTCATGTCAGCATCACAAAGTTGCCATGGCAACCTGTATACAGTGCCTGAAGACAGTATTGCAAGTATTGTGTGTGCTGCAACTACAATTGGAGATATTTGCCCTCTATACACTGTAACCTGGATAATGTGGGGATCTGGATTGTGTTTGCTTTGAACAAGGCAGCTGTAGCTGTATAGATCCTAATCATTTTTCCCAGTAATTTATTTGCACATGACACTCACTAGTCAGCAGCAACTAGTGTTGCATGTTACAATGTACTCTGACAAAAACCATTACTGCATTACGCTAATAGACGTCAACGCAAATGGCACCGCATGAGGTAACTATGGCTGCGGTACTTCAGCCCTACAAAGGTCACTAAAAAAAATGTCCCTCCTTCAATATAATAAGTCAAATCTATAATACTCTGCGCCAAGTCCGGAGCCCGGCGAGTGTATGAGGGTGTCACGCTGCGCGGGAAGCCATCACGCGCTATAACGGGCGGGGAAAACCTCAGCGCGCGCAGCTTACAGGCGGCACATGGACGTGAGCCAGGGGAGGGGCGGGGCCTGGAGTCTGAGCGATGGCTCGTGGCGTGTAGCGTTACTGGCAGAGGGGGCGTGTCATTATTCAGCGTCCATCCAGTGCGGCTCCTGTACGTGTCTATACCTAATATACTCAAAGGTAAAGATCATATACAGGGCAAT
>JABWIB010002703.1:27546-33990 GCA_016617825.1 Platyplectrum ornatum | reverse complement strand
CTGCCTGGCGATGGCTGGGGAGATGAGGTCCAGCAAGTAGTGGAAGGTTGACCGTGACATCCTGAAGTGTGCCATCCACTGTGTGTGGTCGAATGCCTCCACAGTTTGCATGAAGGCCTCACCATGGCTGCCGTTTCTCTTCCACGTGCGTTGGTCAGTCATGGTGGTAATCCTCAGGATGGAATGCATGGTGGACATCATGAATAATCGTCTCCTTTCGAAAATACTGCCGCCTTGCATTGGCCCTCTCCTGCAGGTAACTCCGATGATTAATATTGCAGGCAACTTGCAGCATGCTGTAGCTTGCCAACATGTTCAGCAGTGTCTGATTAGCTGCATAATACAGCAACCACACAGCAGTAAGTACAAACTGAGCAGTGAACTCTCCAGCCATGATGAGAACAATGAGGTCTGCAGCCAACACCCACATTATTTAACCTTTGTCCTCCGTCCCCTACCAATGACATCACTATTGAGCGCGGCTCCTTTAAATTACATCACTTTCTTATCCAATCACAGCAGTTTCACACATAAATCAACGGCTTCTGTGTGAAAAAGCCGCCGTCAATATGAACATGCCATCGGCGCCTTTTTCAACGCTTAGGCGTCTTTTTTAAGCACTCAAAACGTGTCTTTTTCTCTGGAAGCCGCCAAAAACGGCGGCTTTTTAGCCTCAGGCAATCTGAACGTAGCATTAGCCTCTTTCTATGTATATGAAACATTGTTAATTTATTACATCCACCCAGTCAGGGACAAATTGAGTTGATACAAACTTATACCTCCTGGTATTTCTGTCTTTTACTACCAGGGTAGTTTGCTGGGGCTCTGAATTACCCTGGTGACTATCCCCGTTCACACTGCTGAATTAACCTGGTGTTTCACAAATGGTCAATACCGTTCACAAAGAACCAGAGTTTGTTTACAAAGATGTGATTCATCATCATCATTATTAATAATAATAATAATAAAAATGTAAGTATTGAAAAAATAAAATAAAATAAAAGAATATTAAAGAAATAATAAGAAAAGTAAATAATAATAAAAATATATATAAAAACTTTTATTAGTGTGAAACTTATAACGCATATGCATACTTTGGGTTGATTCAATACGCATTTTAGACACGAAAAAGCCGGTTGTACGCTTTTTGCGTCTATTACGGAATTGAATGTTCTGAACTGCCTGGGTAATAGAGCTCAGTGTGAACGAGGTATAATTCCCATCTTTATAGAGAATTTAACCCTACCTCATGTGAGGTAGGGTTTTCATTTCGGTCATAATGAAAAGGAGCTATAACAGGGAACTTAGAGCCTACATTGCTAGCATGGCACAGCATTGTCCACTTTTACCCAGTGCCACTCTGGTTTGTTACGAATGGCAGGTCACCGTGGCAACCTGGTGCACTGGGTTTGTAAAACCCTGACCTAAGTACATGACCCTGATGAGTATTTCAGGATCCTCCCATGCCCTTCTGTCTCATCCCCCTGCATTTTGGAAATGGCCTAATCTCTTCCAACTAAAAAGTGAGACATCATTTTGTAGATTTTTTAAATGGAAACAGTGGTTTCAAATAATATTTCTTTCATTTAGTGTAAACTATGCCTTTAATATTCTTTTATAATTTTCTTAAAATTAGCTCTCCATATCGTCATGCAGCCTTCTCTGATGCTGAACTGGGAGTTTAACCTTTATGTGTCCAAATGGGTGTGGTACATTGACAGTATAGTACCCTGCCATTCAAGCTGACAAATATAAAGTATTTTTTTCTACGGTGTGGTACAGACACAGGTATTGGTCTTCTGCCCCAATTATGAGGGCTAATCAAAACATTTTATCACTGCCATAGTTCAAGTCTATAGAAATCAAATATGGTAAACTATAGATTGATCCAAAGTTTGAGATTAAGGACTGAACAGGTCAAGCTTAGACTTGAACAAAACCATGTTGAACTGTGAGAAAAAGCACATTCATATTGTGGCAAGTAGTGTTGAGAGGTGAAGTGGCAATTAGCGGTGAGGTGCATGGGCGAACGCAGGATTTTGTAAGGGGGGTTTCTAAAGCATGTATGGTGTTGTTGTTTAGTGTAGTCTCTAAACCATTAATACACCCGGTATATAATACACTATGTGATATACCCTTACCCTCTTTATACTTAATATTTACTTTATGTAGTGCACCATTCTCAGCCCCATGACATTGGGGTCTGGAGCAAACACACCATATAAAGTACATATTGGGTGTATTTGTATACTGTGAAGGAACATACAATACTGATATGAACATACAATACTTTATACCAGTGGTCAAAGTGAAAATTTAGAAGTGGGGGTATGGACATTAAGAAGTGTTCCATTACAACAGTTGGAGAAGTGCCGGTATGTCATACCCCCGTATACCCCCTCCACTTCGAGCCCTGCTTTATACAGTGTGCCTAATACTTAATATAAACCGCATATAATACAGCTACACTAAGGGGGGTTTCTGGTTGCCCAGAACCCCCCCCTGCGTTTGACTATGAGGTGAACTCAGTTGTAAATTACAGATTAGACATAAAGCTATGTCATATATAAATTCTTCAGTATGCGCAAAACCAAATTTTTTTCGCTGCAAAATAACTAATGAATCATTAATAAGAATAATGTGCCCTTCCCGCATTGCAGCATGAGTTTAAACAGGTTTACACTTGTTTTGCCCACAAACTCTTGGACAAAGTGGCGCTATGTATAATATTTAGTCTTTATTTAAGTGCAGGGCTGAATATGAGTAGAGCGGAATAGAACTCTGTTATCTCAGCGTTGATAAAGGACTGTGCCGCATGGGAGAGGGGATAAAAAAATGAAAGATCTTGTTATATGAGAATGATTACTCTCTTTATACAGCGCATACTGGCTTTTTGATTACTCCTTCTCCACTGCACACTGGTGGATTTCTACCAAAAGTATCTATAAGAGAGAAAAAAGGGGCTAAATTGAAATGTGAACTATGATAGTATACTAATAATGAATAGTATATCTGGTAATAACACCATTGTCTCAGGGCTGGCAAATACTTTTGCATGTTCTGCATTCACCAAATGTACTTTGCTTTTCCAAAAAATACTTCCCATACTGCATATTCTGATAGTAAACTTATAAATTAGAGTTGATTTAGCAAAGTTTAATAGAGCTTTTTATAGTTTAAGTTTCCCTCCTTGTGCAGTTTAAAGTAAATTTGCAAGGTAAACATGTCCAACTATTTTCCTGTGTACACCGGGGAGCTGGTCCAGAATTTGGGAGAAGGGTGAGTGTAGATCTGGAAAAAAACAAAAACTGAACTGCAGGAGAGGCATGTTTAAACAGTGACAACTAAATTAGAGCTAAAAGTTTAAATAATCTCTGCAGTCTGCAGATATGCAGTCTGCGTGTTTTATGTGCAAAGTGTTTTGTCTGCATGCAATAACATGCACCCCTCACATTGCATTATGGGTTAGCTCAGGTATATTCTTGCACCTGTTTTGTCCTTTCAAATATATTTGTGTTCAACTCTAAATCACCCCACTAAACTGTGGTTCAGCCCCTAGAAAATGACAACCCAAATAATTTAGATAGATTGTGCTTTATTTTTTTGTTATTTTTATTCTTATTATTATTATTATTTAAACTATATTAATTATAAGAATACTCCTTTTTAACTTTATCTTTTATCTTTTTATTTCATTTTACTGTGATGGCCCAAATTTTAACTGTTTACCTAAAATGTTTCCCATCCATGATATAACCCTCCCCTACTGGGGCAGCCTTGAACATTGGAAATATATGAAAATTCCTGGAGTTTCATTGCTCCATGAGGTACCCAGCAGACTTTCTTTTGGGATTGGTTATAGGGTTAGAGCTCTACCAGCTAAAAACTCATCTACGGCTCAAAATCAGTCAGCTGATTCAATACTAATTCAATACTACCTAATACAGGCAAACCTGTAAGTCAGATATTGTCCCATTAAGAATTGCCAGGCATCATATTGTTGAAATATGATGAGTATTATAGTTTCACTATATGTGGAATGCCTCAGTATGCCTATTCCTGGCCTAATGTAGAAAGATATATGGTGCCCAATGCACATTACTAGATTAATAGTGCCACAAAGATTTATGTGACACCAAGGGAAGATATTTATGTCCAACTTGAACTATTTGTTGCTTCTTCTGATTAACTGAACATATTATTAATTAATTAATAAATTAAGTTTTTAAAATACATAAATATGGTCCTTAATGGTCTATGGTAAAATGGTAAATATGGTAAACTATGTTCACTAAACCAATATATATTTTATTATTATGAGTATTATTCATATGTTGATATATATTTGCAATTGTTCCCAGTGTAAAAAATATCTGAAAACTCTTTATGTACATTTGAAATGGAAATAAAGATGAGCCAAATCCACTCGCTTTCATTGCATATTCATATTTGTATATGCTAAATAAATTTGTATTTTGTATCAGTAAACTGTAGGTATAATGTTCAATTCATGCTGATGGGTTATGATGTTCATAGTGGATGTTAAGACTGATATAGACTAGATTGTTTTACATTGTAAGGATACCTGGGACTCTTGATTGATGATGTATAATGTACATTTTACCTATGTACAGAAAATAAAGTATTAAATGTTTTTTTTTTTTTTTTGCTCTAGTTGCTGTTTGATTTTCAGAAATGAGGGACTGCTAGTGAAATATTAATTGTAGCTGCAGGTTATCTGGCTAGATAGGATAGTAGTACTTTATGTTACAGGCTATTAGGGAAGCATACTGTAACTTATTGATGTTTTGAAGCTGTAGGAGCTACAGATGGAACATGCCAGCGAACCATGTGGGAAAAGAGGTTCAGTAGCCATGTCGCCTTCTGCAGCAATCTTTTATCAGAGACATCATTGAAGGACACTATCAAGCATATTAATATAGCAAATGTATTCCACAGTGGCCTGTTCTGTAATCTTAACCATAGATTTACCCACTTTCCCAATAATCATGTCCCTCAGTTGCGTGCGACAATTATTCATTTTGAATTTGAATCATTCTCGATCATTTCAACATCACACCTGCAATGTAATATATATATTATTATTTCGGTCTAATGTTGTACTAGCTCATCAGAATTTTATTGATCAGTGACTGCAAAACTCGGGTTCTCGGAAATCTTCGCGGCGTTCTAATAATTCTGTTTTTCATTTCATATTTTAAACATAGATCCCAAGCATAGCAAATCGCCTGTGTAAAAAGTACTTGGCAATGCCACCCATTACATCATTGGTAAACACTTGGTAGGTTAGTGACATCGGTGTTTATAATTCGTAGTTAATTTAAGCTAATAGCTAATCGTGATATAGTGGAGTAAATTGATATAAAAGCCATGCATTTACTAGCATTCAAAGAATTCCATCTTTCCTATGTCACCCGTGCAGTGTGGTATGCAGGAATAAATAAGTCATGCCAGTCTGTCCTATAAAATGCTGCTCTGCGTCTCAGCAACGCTGGGGACACATTAGGCTCAGTCTGCACATCTCTCCTCCCCGCAAAATAGTCTCTAAGACCTCAAATACATCTAATTTGTTACTGTTTTTAATACATATTTTCATATTTTATTAGAGCTCCAGCTAATACTGTATCTTTCTGCAGAAATAAATAACATCTCTTACTTGTGTTCTGGGTAGGGGGCCTTGCATTCAGCATTAATAATGTATTCCTATGATCTCTGCTTTAACTGTATACTACTGTAAAAGAAAATAAAAATCCATTTCCAGTTTCGATTAATTGTTTTGTTTTTATCAAAACCCGATTTTTTTTCCCACATTGTTCTGATGTACAGCATCAATACAATACCTAGTAATAATCATGTATATGTCTGCATACTATATTCAGACATTTCCGCATGAAAGCCACAGTAGTTCTCTAATCAGCTCAATTATGTAAACACGTAAAAGTGGGGCATATGCCTGTATGTGCTTTCATGGATCTATTATCATAATGTTGTACCGGCTCATATTATGCTCACATTCCCATATCTACATGTATACATTAATGTGAGCTTAATACAATGGCAGTGCACAAATTCCGATNAGGCCTGGAGTCATTTCTATTTACATGAAAATAATAGATCATTANTATATTTTGTATAAACTGAATTTATTTTGAATCAATCAGTATTTGAATGAAAGTTTAATAAAACGTCTAATGATCAGATTCTTTTTATAAACTCTTCAGTGTTATTGCTGTATTGATGATGAACAGATACAATTCGGACCTTGATACATTAGCAACATTCGATGAGCAGAACCATCCGGATGTTTTCATGGGATCTTGTGGCTGTGCTGTCTGATTTTATGAAAATGAGCAGTATTGAAAGCATTTTCATACTGCTAGCTGTGAGCCTCCCATAAATGATGTAAATGGCTTGGAGGGTTTT
>JABWIB010002703.1:17546-22546 GCA_016617825.1 Platyplectrum ornatum | reverse complement strand
TATTCAGTTTGTAGAATATTGGCATCGATTTTTCTCCAAAAATGCAATATATATGAAATAAATAGGGATTTTTTTTTCCAAACTTATTTTTAGTCCATTGCTGAATGAGCGTATTTAAATGCGGATCTGAAAAGATTATTATTCATTCATTTATTCATTCATAATAATAATCATCATCATAACAATCATAACATTAATCATAACAATTTATAATAATGATAATCAGTATAAAAACAGGGCATAGGGGAGTTTAGTGATCTGTATAATGATTAGAATAAGAAGCATGCTAACGCATATCTGTCTGGATGGAAGAATGCTTAGTCAGACGGAAAGACAAAGGGCATATACATCATTCATCGAGGATTCCCCGGTTACTGCATAACCAAATTCCTGCATCTGTTTTCATGGCTGCCTCACAGAGAAAAACATGCAGATGTTTATATAAGCTTCATTAAATATACCGAAGAACATGTATTACTAATGCTAAAATTCCGATATATTGTGATGGGAAGTCTCCTGGCTGTATCCATATAAACAGGTGAAATGGGCAAAACCATGTTAAAATGCAGGGGGCGAATTGCAAAAAGAAAAAGGTGTACATTTGAGCAAAGGTTTGCTCGTTTAAATTTAGACTGCACTGAATGATAAATAATAATATTCAATATATGTGTGCTACACACAAAATAAAAATATTTCCTCTGCATGCATTGTAATACTGCACTGCAATGTGCTTTACCCTAGTGCAGATCTTTCAGTTTTCAGGTAATACGACTAAACCTTCAGAACCAGCTGTTAGGTGTACCACCGCATGATAGCCAATGGTACTGATCCAGAGTTTAGGAGTAGGGACAAATAGGTGCAAATATAGACCTAAGAAATGGACTGCAAGGGACTTAAAATGTTATAACTGTGAAATCAGATTTAAAGTTGAGAGGTGACATATCCTAGTTAAACTCTATTCAACAAACTTAAGTCAATAAACTTAAATCTTTGCAATGATGTGTGTCCTATGCACACAAGCATGATATTTCAATGTATTTGCACCCCTCACATTGCAACGTGGGATTGCTGAGAGTTCTACACTTGCATGGATCATGCCCTTAACCATAGGCGCACCTGCAGCTCTTGATTTTTGGATTATAAATAAACATGTTCCTATGGAGTTGTTCTCTCTGTGCAAAGATCTCAATCAAATCCAGGTTACCAGCAAAATATTTCCCTCTTCTTTTCATGCGGGTAATAGAAATATTGCTGTTGATGGTAAACAGTGCAGCACATTTCCCATAGACATAGAGTGTGTATTGTGTTAGTGTGCGCATTGTGATTGTGTGCCTTTTAAACAGAAAGAAAAATATTGTGTCAAAAGTAATGTGAAGGAAAGTAGAGAAAGGCAACATTTCTCCCCCCCTCTATTCAGCTTGAAACATGGTGGAATATTTCCGTTTCTTTTCAGATCTGGGCAGACATGAATGGGACGTCTTGTAAGCAGTCTATGAGGCTGTCAAACTGCTCAGGGTAATAAGCGCTAATGATGGGGTTTGGAGTCCTCTTCTGGACAAAAGGGGGCTCAGAGTGTTTTGTGAGGCTGAATGGCTAATAAGTTTTCAGAGCAAAATGAGTTAGCTGTCAACAGATTGATTTAGCAAAAGAAAAGGCAGCCTTACAGGTTGAGACCAGCTTGTCCTAGTGCAGCTGGGACAGACAGTAGAACCCTCTTGAAAGTGTGAGGTTAAAATTGTAAAGTGCATTCACTGTGCAGTGGTTACAACAGTTGTTACTGTGCATGTCCCCCTGTAAAAACAGCTGTGGCTGAATAATGCGCAGGGAAGCGATTCGAGGTTTGCGTTCGCTTTCTGCCAAACACTTCAACTGAGGACACGACTAATTACCTGTAAATGTATAAAACTCTATAGGAGAGGGATTGGGGAGGGAGGTTAATAGCTCATTTAGTAACATTCATAATAAAGTGGCTTTTTCAAACACTCTCACGACTTCCCCTCCAGAATAAAATATTTGGTTTTATATTAGACATTTGAATACTTGTTGAGTTGAAAACAACGTTCATGTGCAAAAAATATCCATTATTTTATTGTCTCATCCTGCTGTGCTTTCTATAAAAAAATTATATCAGGGACGTAAGCTGCCAATTTAGAAAGACGAATGACATCTGGTAAGCACTAATAAATCTGCACATGATTTATATGTTTAAAAAGGGAGCTTTTAATTTTGGACCATTGAGGCATCCAATTAACTGCCTACAAGGATCAGGCTCCGTTAGCTTTTACCCAGTAGCCATTCACCATAAACACATTAGATACACTTTGTGGATTCTGCTGTGTTAATGGATTAGACATCACCTGTTTGTAATCTTTCAAAGAAATACAGTAAATGGAGAAAAATATATGCTTTGACCTGCACTAATAAGGAGATAAACCTCTTGTGCTCTCATTTCTCTGGTTCTAAATGATTAGTTTAGTTGGGATTTAAGACACAAATTAAACACATGATGTTTAAACCCCACACAATGAACTCCCTACCTGATGCTGTGATTTAAGAATACATAATACTTACTGCATGTTACCTGTTGCGAGTCATAAAAACTCTAATGTCACAGAAATGACACGCATGTATAATTTGGATAATGGATAAAAATGAACGCACTAGTGGCAAGCGTAAATACTAGTCCTTCACTAGACAATTGGAATCTGTTTTTTTAGAACGACTAAAACACAGAGAGGTTTGCACTACATTCAATAGACCCAAAGGTTGACCTCTTTCAATGGTGTGCACTCTGTGATACCTGCTGGAAAAGGTTGTCACTTTGCATTTTGCCTCATTGCTTAAGTTTTATTGGAAACATTAGTTTGGGCCTCACACCTTAATGTCCTCATCTATCATCATCACAGCTGTCAACAGCTACAGTACAATGTAATGAATAATGTAATGAAGAACTCTACTGGGTGTAGCCATCATCTTGTCACTCCTAGGTTGGCTATATGGTTATATTTTTTCATTACAAATATATATATTTAATTAGTGGCAAACAATTATCCATTATGGTATGCATTGTATTTCACCACAACTGAAATACAATGTTGGTTAATATCCTGGGGCTGACTAGAGTTTGGAAATAAGGGCAAACAATGTGCAAATGTAGACTAGGGCAAAACTATTTTGAGCTGTTAAGGATTTATACAGTAAAAACAGAATTAAAATTCAGAAGTGAATTTTCCCAGCGCAACTCTAAATGTAAGATTAAATATAAATCTATGCCTTTTGTAAGTTCAGCTTGCAAAGTGTTTCCCCTGCAGTCAAAATATTTAAAGTTCATGTGCACCTCTTGCATTGCAACATGGTTTTGCTCAGGTCTACATTTGCACATACAAGTACCTTGTATAAAAATTTTGCATTATTTTTGCATTATTATTTTATGTGTTAAACTTGTGTAACAGATATGGTAAGTACATCTCTTTTGTTGGTCGCAGTAGCAGTAAATTAAATTTTACTTAAAAAAAGTCAAGGGATAATATATCGAATTTACATAGCACAGGAATCTCTCTACTGGTTCATGTATCTACTATAGTGTATTGCTTAAGGTATGTTTTTTAGAAGAGGTAATTTAAAGCGACTCTAATCCTGACACAGTTGTCTGTGCAACTATAACTCTGTAAACTGATACATTATTAGCAAAGTCTATTACAGGTGAAGCACAGTAGTAAAAACCGTTTCCCACTCATTACTGTGTATTATAAGAACTTCTAGGTGAAGGTGAACGTGTTATGTAAACAGATGAATTCTACAAAAGTAGTGTCTATTTCCCGCTAAGAGTAATCCTATGGAAGTTACAGGGACTGAGAGCAACACAGCAAAGTGAGGCTGAGGAATAATAGAAGTACAGAATTGCAATAAGATGAGCTCAATTCTGAATTAACTTCAAATGAAAGGTGTTAAATGTTTAATAGAAAAATAAAATACATAATCAAAAAAATTATAAATAAAATCATAATAATTGTCGACAAACACTATAGTTAAGCAGTTATTTAGCCTTATAAGACAAGAAAATTATATATATATATATATATATATATATATATATATATATATATATATATATATACATATATATATATATATGTGTGTATATATATATATATATATATATTTATACAATTTACTTGTCTTAAAACGATAATAAATAAGTGGTAGAGTTGAGTCCATTCATTTTACGCAAACACTTTTCTGGCTTAATAGTGTCTTAACTGTTTAACTGTATAACAGTATATATACATATATATATTTTTTTTCATTTATATAAATATATATATATATATATATATATATATATTTATATAGATAGCTATATACATATGGCTTAATTCTGTCTTAATTATTTAACTGTTAGTAAATATATATATATATATATATATATATATATATATATATAAAAATATATATAGTGAAGGGTTGATTATGGACCTTGTGAACATGAAACTTGACTGCAGGTTAGCTCCCCTACTTTAGAATGGGAATTCAATGATTGACTCCTGTTGGTTGCTTTGTAAGTAAGACACCAGTGTGTGCCCGGTCCCCAGCTGACAGGTCGTTTCTGCATCATTTCATTTGCTCAGAGTGAATTTGTTGATCCAGTCAGCTTTTGTCAGAATCTGTTTCACCCCCAACTATTCCAAGTTGTAATAGTTTTTTGTCATTTACAACCTTTCCCCTCCTAATGATATAGGAACAATGCCTGGCTCTACGCCTTAACAACAAAAGAACAAGGCCCCTCTTGAGTTAATAATAGAAACATTTGAACACAGGTGACAAAACATTTTCATGTGTAAATACAGGCTAATAAGGCTAATTTGTCATTGCTTTTTATTCGGGTTCCGATCTCATTCTACCAGACGAATGTTCTGAAACACTTTTCAAGCATGTTGTACATTTGTTACAAAAAATCAAGTAATTATAATCTGTTATTTCATGTTTTCCTGTATGGCAAA